>SNQJ01S0264111.1:0-12056 GCA_010110895.2 Picea sitchensis | reverse complement strand
GCAGATTTATGGGTAAATGATGGTCTTGGATTTTTGGAGTTTGGGTGTTAAACCAGGGAAAAGGTTCATTGGGCATGGAGTCAAATGAAAACCGAGAAAAAGAGAAAATAGCAGAGATCAAATAGCTTGCGGAAAGTGAGGCAAAGTAAGTCTATCTTTCAGCACTTTGATTAATCATGAGGCGGTAGCGGAAAGAAAAAGGAAAGGCCGATGTAGCAAAGGATGTATGCAGAATTCTGAAAATGCAGATTGGTCTTACACAGCTGATAGATGGTGCAGAGGAAAGGCAATAAACAATTACAGAAAACCCAAATCCATTCGTTACAGTAGTGGTCGTACTAAAGTGTAACGAAGCCCATCATTTAGAGGAAAACAAATGTAATGCAGTCATAATGGATTAAGGAATACATAAGGCTATGGTAACAACAATATCAACTGCGAGTAAGGAACACATAAATGAAATCCAAACAGATTTAACACAGCTGAAAAGAAGAAAAAACATGCTGAAAGAAATCGACTGTGATGAATCTCACAGTCGCAAGAAAAAATCATTTTTATTACTCCAGTCTGGTTTACAAAAACTCAATCATTACAATGAAACTCTCTTGACAGAGGTTTTTTTTTTTAGTCCTGCGCTCATGCGCCCCCCCCCCTTTTTCATTCCATGCATCAGTCTTTTTAAAGGGAAAATAAAAAACCCTCTGCGTTCCAGGAATTTGAAACGGTTCATCTTCACGAAATTCCGCAAATGCCAGGCGTATCTGCCAGCTCCTTTAAACCGCTATTAAACATTTGACAAGTGGACAGGGACTTCTATGGGACAGGATAGTTTAGTCGAAGAGTATGCTGGCGGTCTTCATGTCTCTATGGATTATTTTCGGAGTACAACCAACGTGAAGGTATTCCAGTCCCCGCGTTGCTTCTACAGCTATGCAACGACTGAAGCATCCATTTCATCAAGGTAAGGTTTCACAACAAAGGGTCTGCCCTATATCAGAAATACCAGGCATTTCGTCTCATTGCAAAAGTTCTTTATTACTCTGATTCCGCTTGGATAAACTGTCAGATTCTGGTTATTATCACCCTTGGTATCCACATATGAACTCTCTCCAACGCCATAAGAAAACGGTCAGTTGCCATAGAAGAAATTCGAATCTGGATTTTCTTCAAAAACCACTTCAGTCCCTTGATCTGCGAGTACTGTTGTTTATATATCTTCAAGGATGGTGGTTCCCGTGTTCTAACCACATGAGACTCCTCACATACTGGTTAGTGGCATCTGATCCACCCATACCCCAAACAGAGCGTCAAAGAGTCTCTGCAAGTGACCGTTGAAAACATGTTGGTAATTGAAACAGGTCCCTTTCATTTGCAAGGCTTCGATAGTTCTTTCCATGGATCCAGTGTGACAAGGTGAGCACAGATATTTCACCGTCGAACCAAGGTAGGTAGAAGCTGGAAACGTGTGATTCCCTGTATATTTCTCTCTCCAGGCCACAAGGTCAATGTAGAAATGCGAACAAGAGTTCCAAGCAAAGCTTTCCTTTTCCAAATACGTTTAGAAGACCACCCCTGTGTTTCGAGCTACCTTATCTCCCAGCGTTTGTGGGTCACGTCCGACAGAAACCCAACTTGATTGTTGGTGCAGAGTTCCAGCCTCATGCCTGAACATCGCAACTGCCAGCCCTTCCTTCTGCCATGGTAAACCGAGCCATCTTCCGTCTCAATCAAAACACTCTTGTTTGTACATTGTATTTCTCGAATAACCTTCTCCAGCTTTAGTCGGTTATCTAGTTTGAACCGTCGACTCAGAGATTTATGAAGTCGTGTCAGCTTTTGATCAACCGTTAATATCTTCAATCTGCGTGCAACAATGAGGCAAGGAGATTTTCCATGGTGGGATGGATAAAATTTAATAACATCCGTTGGCCACAAATATTTCCAACTGGTTGAGAACATACTCTATCCTTCCATTATATCATCGTATTGATGGGATACCAAACCGGTTGCCAGCTCTCCAATTCACTAGCAGCACACCTCCTACTCTCCACATTCCAACCCACCTAACATTTGCCAAGTTTAATACGTTGACGGTCCAGTTGTTCTCTGATTTGCATCGGCGCACCAATTGCTGCAGTAATAAGATTCTCGTCGGCAGGTATACCAATTTAGAACAGCCTTTGAAATCGATGTACTCAAGTGCCGATATTTCTCCCAAAATATCTAATGGGATGGAGAGATTGATGCAGTCTTGCAATGCTAGATATTGGAAATGCATTAATTCAGAGAAGGAATTGGGCATTTCGGTTAGATTACTGCAGCCAGATAGATCTAAATGTCTTAAGCCTTTGAGTTTCCGAAAAGCAATTGGGAGTGAATGTAGAGATGTGATGTTTTCAGCACTATCTTACTCAGGACTTTTATGCTTGTTCCTATCCATTCCAGAAAATGGAAAAAATAAGATGTCGTGAAGCCTTCCTGGGCGCTAGCTGAGATTATCTTAGAGTTGTGTAAGATCAAGGCTGCTATTGGAGGTACTCACCCCTGACTTAACCGTTCGGGGCATCAGACTTAACCGTTGACTAGGTTTCGTTGCCTTTACGTCAATATTCAACACACTCAAGTTCCGATGAGGCATATTAAATTGTTGGAATAACTTCTCCAAGTCACCATGACCATTAAGTTCCAAAACTCTTAAGTTTCTCAGTGAAATTGTATCAGGAAAATAGATGGAGAGGAAATTGCGCATGCGAAGCCACACCAAATCTCCCGACATATGCCACAAAGACAAATTTAAGGGAACATCAACCACGAAGAGGCGTACACCCACACCCTTAATGTAATTTGTGCAATCGGGTAGATTCTGACCTTTTGGAATCCGAATCCCTCGTATCAAACAGGAATATGCTCTGCCTTGCAGCTTCAACATCAATTCCTCTATATCGTTTGAGCAGCTAAGCCGTAGCGACTTACGCGGTGGGAGAACACCATACTCTTCTCTGGTGATATGTCTCGCCAAGTGCCTAATATGATTATGCATTGTAATTTTATTTATCTTTGGTAGGTAGAGATAATCGTAGTGATCATTTGAATCGTGCCTTGTCATTTGCAGGGAGAGATTACTATGAATGAATCCATCAATCTGAATAGGTTCTTCTATTCGGCATTTAATTTCATCATCGGATTGCACGTCATCATGAAACTCGATAAGGCATTTTGACGGAGATTTTTGAGGCAGTCACAGACGTCTTTGTAACCTAATCCCTCTGTTGTACGTATCTTGATTCCAATGCCACGTCCACAGGGCATATGTTTCATTCTTCTTATCACTGGAGCAATTTGACCAATCGATCGATGAGCAATTCACAAGTTTCCGTCTGTGGATAATTTGGTATTGTTGATTTGTATATGTCAAAGCGATCCCATAGTTCTGCTGCAAGTTTGGTAGAAACCAACTCACGGAACGTCGTTGGCATTGTTGTATCTTTAGCTGATTAGGGGGCACAATATGACTGTTGGGAATTTCTTCATAGACGCAAAAATAGTGGCAAGTCGGTAGGCCATGGTGTCAATGCAAACTTATAATCTTGAGTTTTATCACTTCTGCTCTGCAAATAGTTGCTCAAGTGCCCTCTCATTATCTACAGAAAAACCCTGAGTATCAATAGCTAGGTGCTCCAAATTCATCTCTCTCAAAGAAGATATTCTGGATAATAAACTTGTATCCTTTTTTATGAGTAGGAGTAAGTCTCTTGAAATAGGTGAACTGAAGAACACATATGCCTTTTTGTATAATGGAGACCTTCCTGTCATGTCGGAAATGAACCTAGAAACATCATATTTTTGTTATTACACCTGTTGAGGGAATTCACATACAAACACAGGTCAAGTATGAGCTGCTCTGGAAATCTTTTTTTGTTTCCTTTAGTGAAGGGGTTCTTGGGCAGCACAGTCAAATTTAATATCTGTTACAACATCGGCTCCAACTAGGGATGGTGCTTTCTTGAAAGTGCCAAGAACTGTAGACCAAGTGCCTTCATCCATTTGGCTTCCCGAAATCATACTTATCAAATCTTGAACGCTGTCCCTTTACTTGTATTTTCGCGGAACGAAAAACTGCTTGTTCATCCATTGGGCTATGGAGTCGTAATGCTTATAACAAAACCATACTGGATTCAAATCTGAACTGAAAACATATTGGAAACTACCGCTGCAATCTAGTGCTTGAAGTCAATCTTATTTATATACATCACCTACCCTAACTACTGAAATATTTCCAGAATCAAATGATACGAAAATGCCAGTGAAGCCAATCCAATAATTGCCTACTTACTTGAAACTTTTTTACACTTTCTTCGAGCAAGCTAAAAAAGGAAGTTGACAATCCCCATCTGACCTGTTGGTGACCATGGATGTGAAAACCTTTCATCAATTCATGTGACCAAACATTCATGACATAGCATATTCCTCCATTGAATGAATCCAAAAGATCAGCAAAAGGGTATTGGAAAAATATACCGTCCTGAGGTTTTAAAACACCCAGAACTACTCTATGTTCTGATTTATGATGCTCAAGATCATCAAACATGGCAGCCATATCTTTTTCATGAAACAAAGCAGAGTCTAAAATCTGATCTTCTGGCAGGAAATCGTCATAAACAGGTTCATTAACTCGCTGTAAAGTTCCACAGAATAGATGACTGTCTCCATTTAAAAATAGGTTTACCTCTTTGGGAATGGAAGGAGTTTGACACTCTTCTCCAAGACTGTGTGAAAGCAGTAAATTTGTGTGAGTATGGGCTGCAACATAGTTGTGCAGGGGCAGACCCTTCTCTTCCTTAGTTAAAAGAGAAGGTGGTCTCTGTATTTCCTGAATGAAACAACAATCAATCCTTTCTATCTCTTTTGCGTGATGCCAAATATCTTCTTCTTGAGAAATTTCACAAGATCCAGCATCTTTATGAGCCAACTCTTCCTCATACCGCTCATCTTCATCAACTTGAGAAATTTCTATTTTTTCTTCCTCCTCTTCAAAAGGACATGTATCACAACAATCTTCAAAAAGGATTTCAGCAGAATATATCCTCTTACAATGTTGATGAAAAAGTGTATGAAAGCATCTCAATGAAGGAATACTAGAATGGGGTAAGGATTTATACCAGAGTCTAGCATCCTTTTCCAATGAAAACATAAACAATTTCATGAGGACATCTTCATGATGTACATTTAATTCTTCTATGAGCTTGTGGAATTTAAACAAATGTAGACCAGGATTGTCGTCCTCATTTTCTCCAAATTTAGGAAGGATATCTGCCCAAATGTTAAGGTCTGGAACAGTGTTTGGAAAGCCATAAACATTTGTAAAGTCCAGAGGAGCAAACCTTGCAGCAATTCGAGCAGCGAACAAGTTCGACATTTGAGACCAGTGGAGTCGCCAACAAAATCATGTAGAGTCTACGAACCAAGGAGTCGTCAGGTGAATGACCACAGCCAATTGAATGTCTATCCCTTATTCACCATCAAGAGATAGATCTGAACTTTGACATATCCCAGGGAAGATAACTTCGTCCTCCGTCCCCGGCAACGGCGCCACAAAATGTTGACACTCGACACTGAAATGGGCTGCAGCAAATCAATCCCAAGGCAACCTCGAACCACTTTGGATTGGGAGCTGCCCCTTCCAACCCGAGAGGGATCTCTCGAACAATGTCACAATAGGAATTTAAGTAGCATGAAAAAGGCGAGCAGATTTATGGGTAAATGATGGTCTTGGATTTTTGGAGTTTGGGTGTTAAACCAGGGAAAAGGTCCATTGGGCATGGAGTCAAATGAAAACCGAGAAAAAGAGACAATAGCAGAGATCAAATAGCTTGTGGAAAGTGAGGCAAAGTAAGTCTATCTTTCAGCGCTTTGATTAATCATGAGGCGGTAGCGGAAAGAAAAAGGAAAGGCTGATGTAGAAAAGGATGTATGCAGAATTCTGAAAATGCAGATTGGTCTTACACAGCGGATAGCTGGTGCAGAGGAAAGGCAATAAACAATTACAGAAAACCCAAATCCATTAGTTACAGTAGTGGTCGTACTAAAGTGTAACGAAACCCATCAGTTAGAGGAAAACAAAATGTAATGCAGTCGTAATGGATTAAGGAAGACATAAGGCTATGGTAACAACAATATCAACTGCGAGTACGGAACACATAAATGCAATCCAAACAGATTTAACACAGCTGAAAAGATGAAAAAACATGCTGAAAGAAATCGACTGTGATGAATCTCACAGTCGCAAGCAAAAATCATTTTTATTACTCCAGTCTGGTTTACAAAAACTCAGTCATTACAATGAAACTCTCTTGACAGAGGTTTTTTTTTTTTAGTCCTGCGCTCATGCGCCCCCCCCTTCTTCATTCCATGCATCAGTCTTTTTAAAGGGAAAATAAAAACCCTCTGCGTTCTAGGAATTTGAAACAGTTCATCTTCACGGAATTCCGCAAATGTCAGGCGTATCTGCCAGCTCCTTTAAACCGCTATTAAACATTTGACAAGTGGACAGGGACTTCTATGGGACAGGATAGTTTAGTCGAAGAGTATGCTGGCGGTCTTCATGTCTCTGTGGATTATTTTCGGAGTACAACCAACGTGAAGGTATTCCAGTCCCCGCGCTGCTTCTACAGCTATGCAACGACTAAAGCATCCATTTCATCAAGGTAAGGTTTCACAACTAAGGGTCTGCCCGATATCAGAAATACCAGGCATTTCGTCTCATTGCAAAAGTTCTTTATTACTCTGATTCCGCCTGGATAAACTGTCATATTCTGGTTATTATCGCCCTTGGTATCCACATATGAACTCTCTCCAACGCCATAAGAAAACGGTCAGTTGCCATAGAAGAAATTTGAATCTGGATTTTCTTCAAAAACCACTTCAGTGCCTTGATCTGCGAGTACTGTTGTTTATATATCTTCAAGGATGGTGGTTCCCGCGTTCTGACCACATGAGACTCCTCACATACTGGTTAGTGGCATCTGATCCACCCATACCCCAAACAGAGCGTCAAGGAGTATCTGCAAGTGACCGTTGAAAACATGTTGGTAATTAAAACAGGTCCCTTTCATTTGCAAGGCTTCGATAGTTCTTTCCATGGATCCGGTGTGACAAGGTGAGCACAGATATTTCGTCGTCGAGCCAAGGCAGGTAGAAGCTGGAAACGTGTGATTCCCTGTATATTTCGCTCTCCAGGCCACAAGGTCGACGTAGAAATGCGAACAAGAGTTCCAAGCAAAGCTTTCCTTTTCCAAATATGTTTAGAAGACCACCCCTGTGTTTCGGGCTACCTTATCTCGCAGCGTATGCGGGTCACGTCCGACAGAAACCCAACTCAATCGTTGGTGCAGAGTTCCAGTCTCATGCCCGACCATCCCAACTGCCAGCCCTTCCTTCTGCCATGGTAAACCGAGCCATCTTCCGTCTCAATCGAAACGCTCTCATTTGTACATTGTATTTCTCGAATAACCTTCTCCAGCTTTAGTCGGTTATCCAGTTTGAACCGTCGAATCAGAGATTTATGAAGTCGTGTCAACTTTTGATCAACCGTTAATATCTTCAATCTGCGTGCAACAATGAGGCAAGGAGATTTTCCATGGTGGTCTGGATAAAATTTAATGACATCCGTTGGCCATAAATATTGCCAACTGGTTGAGAACATACTCTATCCTTCCATTATATCATCGTATTGATGGGATACCAAACTGGTTGCCAGCTCTCCAATTTACTAGCACATGCAAATCCTCGCGTAGCATTCATCATCACATATGATTCCCAAGATTACACTTGTTGACACTCGAAACGACTTGAAACCGGCACTGGACGGATTTCCTCCATCGCTTCTCCCGCTGATCTACTGCCATTACGACTGCCATCTGGAAGAACAACTCTGCCTTCGCCTCAACAAGTGCTTCAGTAAATGGTTACCAAATGCACGAGATATAGCCAACACACCTCCTACTCTCCACATTCCAACCCACCTAACATTTGCCAAGTTTAATACGTTGACGGTCCAGCTATTCTCTGATTTGCACTGGCGCACCAATTGCTGCAGTAATAAGATTCTCGTCGGAAGGTATACCAATTTAGAACAGCCTTTGAAATCGACGTACTCAAGTGCCGATATTTCTCCCAAAATATCTAATGGGATGGAGAGATTGATGCAGTCTCACAATGCTAGATATTGGAAATGCATTATTTCAGAGAAGGAATTGGGCATTTCGGTCAAATTACTGCAGCCAGATAGATCTAAATGTCTCAAGCCTTTGAGTTTCCGAAAAGAAATTGGGAGTGAATGTAGAGATGTGATGTTTTTCAGCACTATCTTACTCAGGACTTTTATGCTCGTTCCTATCCATTCCAGAAAATGGAAAAAATAAGATGTCGTGAAGCCTTCCTGGGCGCTAGCTGAGATCATCTCAGAGTTGTGTAAGATCAAGGCTGCTATTGGAGGTACTCGCCCTTGAATTAACCGTTTGGGGCATCAGACTTAACCGTTGACTAGGGTTCGTTGCCTTTACGTCAATATTAAACACACTCAAGTTCCGAGGAGGCATATTAAATTGTTGGAATAACTTCTCCAAGTCACCATGACCATTAAGTTCCGAAACTCTTAAGTTTCTCAGTGAAATTGTATCAAGAAAATAGATGGAGAGGAAATTGCGCATGCGAAGCCACACCAAATCTCCCGACAGATGCCACAAAGACAAATCTAAGGGAACATCAACCATGAAGAGGCATACACCCACACCCTTAATGTAATTTGTGCAATCGGGCAGATTCTGACCTTTTGGAATCCAAATCCCTCGTATCAAACAGGAATCTGCTCCGCCTTGCAGCTTCAACATCAATTCCTCTATATCGTTTGAGAAACTGAGCCGTAGCGACTTAGGCGGTGGGAGCACACCATACTCTTCTCTGGTGATATGTCTCGCCAAGTGCCTAATATGATCATGCATTGTAATTTTTTTTATCTTTGGTAGGTAGAGATAATCGTAGTGATCATTTGAATCGTGCCTTGTCATTTGCAGGGAGAGATTACTACAAATGAATCCATCAATCTGAATAGGTTCTTCTGTTCGGCATTTAATTTCATCATCAGATTGCACGTCATCATGAAACTCGATAAGGCATTTTGACGGAGATTTTCGAGGCAGTCACAGACGTCTTTGTAACCTAATCCCTCTGTTGTACGTATCATGATTCTGATGCCACGTCCACAGGGCATATGTTTCATTCTTCGTATCACTGGAGCAATTTGACCAATCGATCGATGAGCAATTCACAAGTTTCCATCTGTGGATAATTGGGTATTGTTGATTTGTATATGTCAAAGCAATCCCACAGTTCTGCTGCAAGTTTGGTAGAAACCAACTCACGGAACGTCGTTGGCATTGTTGTATCTTTAGCTGATTAGGGGGCACAATATCTGACTGTTGGGAATTTCTTCATAGACGCAAAAACAGTGGCAAGTCGGCAGGCCATGGTGTCAATGCAAACTTATAATCTTGAGTTTTATCACTTTTGCTCTGCAAATAGTTGCTCAAGTGCCCTCTCATTATCTACAGAAAAACCCTGAGTATCAATAGCTAGGTGCTCCCAATTCATCTCTCTCAAAGCAGATATTCTGGATAATAAACTTGTATCCTTTTTTATGAGTAGGAGTAAGTCTCTTGAAATAAGTGAACTGAAGAACACATATGCCTTTTTGTATAACGGAGACCTTCCTGTCATGTCGGAAGTGAACCTAGAAACATCATATTTTTGTTATTACACCTGTTGAGGGAATTCACATACAAACACAGGTCAAGTATGAGCTGCTCTGGAAATCTTTTTTTGTTTCCTTCAGTGAAGGGGTTCTTGGGAAGCACAGTCAAATTTAATATCTTTTACAACACCTGGTAGATGTGATAAGTATTTTATACCTTGTATTTTGAACTGAATATCATGAATACATGCTTATGTTTATATGCCCATAATAATTTTTGTGTAGAATGATTGCCTAGTGTGTTAGACTGGAAATAATGAATGCCTGTGTATACTTACATGCCATAGTTGATTTTTGTACAAAGGATTAAGGTTGGGGCATGAATTCACCCCACTGAGAATCATCTTGTTTTCTTAAATCTCGTAATGTTCCGGGAAGGCTCCTCAAGAGTACTCTTCCCCGAGGTTTACCCCATAAACCTTGGAATCATGCCGAACCTTTACTCAAAGACTCGACTAAGATTTGGGACGATTGCCCAAGAACCGTCTAAAGGTTAATGCGATCCAGGTCTGGAAACCTTATGCAAGGAAGGATATCTCTCTAAGGTCTTGGAGTCGTGGGAGTTTGAAGCCCCGAGAAGTTGAATTTCGTGATTCAAGCTCAAAAGGGATAGCGAGCCCAATTATAGAAAGAGAGAATACCCTATCATTTGGTAGACGAACGGTCAGAATCCTTTCAGAAATACCCCAGATCTATCGAGATCGATGGATCTAGAGAAAGAGCGCAGACGTTAACACCTCGACCCTTTTAGCCTTTGCATGTAGCGATGGGATCCCGAACCGTAGATCCAAGGATCTGACGGAGCCCTATTGACCGTCGATCTTAGCCTTTGTATAGGTAGTAGCATTTCTCTTACTCACGACTTGGAGTGGTCAAGGGTAGGGCTGCATGAACTCAAGATTCGCGAGATCGCGACGTGATCGTGACCGTTAGATCCAAGGCACGAGAAAACCGTTGGATCAGAACTTTCGTGGTTATCGCCTATCGGGGGCTCGAAACTTGAGGGAGTTTCTTTTCGATTGTAGAAGTCTTGAAGTGTTGAGCGCCTAAGGCTCGTGAAAATACGTGACCCATCCGTAAGTGGGGACCGCGTGGTTGACAGGCGGCGTAACAACAAGCGCCCAGAGAAAGGTGGGAACGGGTGACAGTTGATGGACACATGTCGCCTGGGGAGGAGTCAACCCTTTGTTGACTTATCGTATCTCAGGAACTCTCGAAGGAGGAGCATGAGGGCTCAACACTCCAACTTGCGAAGTCGCGAGATGCGAGTAGTGCTAGTATTTAGCCTAGGAAGCGGGTGACCGGTGGTGGACATGTGTCACACTAGGAAAGATTCAACCCACTGTTGACTTATCGTGACTTGGGATTTCGCAGGATGAAGAAGCTGCACCTTGATCACTAAGGCCACGAAACGCCGAGAGCCGAGGTCTCGTGCAACGGGCAGCAGCGACACAGCTCATGAGCAGAGTATAGCGGTGTTGACAAGTGGCGTGTGCACGTCGCTTTAGCAGAGTCCACGCAACATTGACCTCTCGCGTCTCGGGGATTCGCGAAGGAGGAGCACAAGAGCTCAACACCACAACTGGAGAGGTTGCGAGTGGTGCTAGTGTTTTTCCTAGCCTACGGTTACATGTAGCAGGCGCTAGTGAGGAGGGAGCCATACCCATATAGTATCTCGGGTATCGGTGTTTGGAGAAAGAGGAGTCGAGAGTCTTGATTCTCGACTCACGAGTTGCGAAAGGCACTTGTGCTAAGGCCAGCTTGTGGTCGTTTGGAGGAGGATAAGGGAAGGGAGGGTCTGCTCTAGGCCCCATAGAAGTCTCAAGGATTCTGTTCCTTGAAGAAAAAGACGAAAAATCTAAGTTGTTGTAGTGGGTGTGTGACAAATGGAGTCTAGTCCTATTTGTTATAGGAGTTCACTAATGAGGAGTAAAGATTCTAGTCCTTAAAGTAAGAAGCTTAAAGACTGAATATATAGGGGTTTGGGTTTTATTCCCCAGTATTTGTTATCTAATATAACCTTATTCCTTCTACTCTGAAATAGAAACCTAATAGTAACCCCTTCCTATCCTAAGCATACTTAATGGATCCTAAGAAGCCCCTAAAGATACTTAAATACTCCTACTCTAAAGACTTTATATCTCCTAAGCATACTTTCTTAATCCTAAAGAGACTCTTAAAGAATACTTAACTACAAGTGACTTTCTCTCTCCTAAAGCTACTATCTAATAGAGAACCCATAATATAA
>SNQJ01S0264109.1:0-11889 GCA_010110895.2 Picea sitchensis | reverse complement strand
GGAGGTTTAATGGCCTAAAGCTGACATAAATAAAATAACATTACTAATCTAAATTACAACTAATGGCCTAAATCCGACATAAATAAAATAACATTACTAATCTAATATGCCCCAATTAAGTGGTAATGAGCCAATATTAGGGCATAACAAGTTAATGCAGGTAGGTAGAGTTTTAATTCTAGATTAGACAGTTTTAGGAAGAAAGAGGAAAACGGGATATAGACACCCTCATTGTCCATTGTAACATTATTCTGGATAGATAGAATCCTGAGCATTGAGAAGAGAAGCAGAGAGCTGTGTAGAAACACCCATGTACAGTTATTTGGATTAACAGAAGAGATTGATTCAAATCCATGGTTTTGTGTTTGTTCTCTGTGTATGTATGTTGAATGCTATGCTCATGAGTATTTACTTCCTGTTATGCATTTCCTTTACATGCTATGTACGAATGATTTCTTGCTGAGTCTTTGAAATCTGAGAAAGGAAATAGAAGAAATGAGTTTCAATTGTTTCTCTATCTGAGCAAGGATTCCTGCAAGGAGTGCAGTTGGAGCCGTCCGCAAGGAGTGCATTGAGAGAAGGCTCAGATAGTTTAACTCTTGTTATCATTCGCCCAGAAGTGAAATTGGGTTATAGGAACCGTGCAAGGAGTGTGCAGACTAAGGAAGGTCTCAGTTGTGAATCTGAGCGAAGCATTGAAGGACTGTTGCTGCAGGAGTGCGCAGAGTCGAGAGAACTCAACACTTGTAAGTGTTCGAGGATTGTCGCAAGGAGTGCGCGCAAGGGTCTTCGTGGAGACTCAGAATTGTGTGAAGCTCAGGAAGGATAAGGCTTCCAAGTTCGTCGAAGGAAAGCACAGGGAGTTGTGTCATGGAGCGTTTGAACAGACGCTGCAAAGTTGCGCGCAAGAGGACCAGTTTTCAAAGAGGAATATTGGGTTCACCCCTTTGAAACATCAAGGAGGAGAAGATAGACGGTCAGGATCTAGTGGAGGAGATTTGCAAAATACCGCCAGCCGTTGGATTTGCCAAAGAAGCAAGGAGGCTACGGCCACGTTCGAAGTCCAAGCTCCAAGGGCCATGAGTCGTTGGATCGTTGATCAGTTACCCGTCAACCGTCCGATATGACGGGAGATGCACAGGGTTTAACCCTCGCGAGCAGAGTAAGAACCCGGGGAAGCATCGGGAAATCGGGAGTCACGAGAGCAGAAGATCGGGAATTTTCATAGGAAAAGTCCCGGGAAGATCAGAGCCATCCATTTGTGGAGACGCGTGGCAGACATCGAGGCGTCGGGAGTCGGGATATAGAAGTTCCTGAAATCATGAAAGTCGAGACCTCACAAATCTCGAAATCCCGAGAGTTAATATGAATCGTCCATCTTGAGGGGACGCGTGGCAGAAATCGGAGTCATCGGAGAAAATCCCGACAGGAAGTAGTCCATCGGCATTTGGGTCATCGGGATATCGGGGATCCTAGTGACAAGGTGTTTATGCATTTTGGAATCGCGAAGCTCGAAACCCCGATAAGGAAGGAAGTACCATTGGGGAAGCTAGCTGTCAGCGTAGTGGAGAGTCGGGATTCGAGGGATCGTGAATCCTGAGGACATATGTATTTGGACATTGGAAAGTCCAAAACCCCGATGGGAGGTATGACTGCGGTCGTATAGAGGAGGTCACGTGGACCAAGAGCCTAGCCTGTAGGGCTAACGAAAATTGGAGCGCATCGGGATTTTGAAGCCAAAAACCCTGACGAAGAGATAAGACTGTGGTCACGGGGATAACGGTCATATTGGCCAGGAGCCTAGCCAGGGGAGCTAGTGCGTAAAAAAAAGCACGTCGGGATTCGACGGATCGCGGATCCTGAGGACAAGTGCATTTTGGCATTTGAAAGTCTGAAACCCCGACGGGAAGGAATATAAGGCTGCGGTCTTATGGAAAGTGGTCACATGGACCAGGACATAGCCAGGAAGGGCTAAGGCAGCAAGGGAGCGTATCGGGGATCGATAAAAAAAGTTGTTTGGACATCGCAGGTATCGAAATCCCGATAGGAGGAACCCTGATAACAAAGTAAAAGGTCAGCATCAATTTAGAAGAAAGGGAGATCCCGAAAGAGAGTTGTTGTGGGTGAAAATTTCCCGATAGGGAAATAGAAGAACCTTTCAGTTCTTCGGGTCGAGGAAGGAGGAAAGATCCTGTGAGCGGATGTGCCTTTGCGGGCGTGCCTGCGTCAAGTGGTATCAGAGGACAAGAAGGAGTCTTTACTTTCTATAGCAGAGAAGGGAAAGAGAATTCTCCATGCCGCCTAGGAGAAGAGATAGACAGTCACCCGATCCAGAGGAGGAAAGGGAAACGCCCAGAGGAAGGGGTAGAGAAGTGCAGAATCCATAAGTAGAAAGAGATCTGCATGACTTACGCTCTAGAATTATGGACATGGAGATAAGAGAAAGGCGCAAAGCTGATGTAGGAGATATCAGTGAATCTGAAAATGAAGATGATGTTGGACATGGAGAAGAAGAAATCCCAGCAGAAGATGCAGCAAGTGAACGCTTGCTTAAAGCTGTTGCAAGAATGAGTACAAAGGTGAAAATGGACATTCCAGTTTATGAGGGAAATCTGGATGTAGAAGAGCTTCTAGACTGGATTAGACCTCTAGACACCTATTTTGACTATGAATATATCGAAGAGGACAAGAAAGTTAGGCATGCCGTCACGAGATTGAAGGGACATGCAGCCTTGTGGTGGGATGAACTACAAGCTGACAGGCGTTGCCAAGTAAAGCAGAAAATTAAGAGCTGGGGCAGGATGATTGCAAAGATGAAGGCAAAATTTATTCCCAGGGACTATCAAATTTCTCTGTTCAGGAGGATGCAGAACCTGGGATAGAAGCTGATGACAGTGAAGGAATATACGGAGGAATTTTACAGGTTGAATATCAGGGCAGGTCATCGCGAAAGCAATGACGAAAAAGTGGCCAGGTATATAAATGGCCTGAGATATGAGATTCAGGATGAAATAAGTATGGAAATCATCCGAATGGTGGAGGATTCTTATCAAATGGATTTGAAAGCGGAAGAGAAGCTGGGCCGAAAGCAGAGTCAGAGGGGCCGAGGCAGAAGTCAGCCTAGAGGCAAATCAGTTGCCCAGGAAAGAACCCAGAAGCCCAGGGATGACTGGAAGAAACCTCAGACTCGGACGGCGAGAGGTGGAACCTCACAGCGAGGGCGATATGCTGAACAGAGAGGACAACATAGCGAGCAGAGAGGAGATTATGCTGACAACAAAACTTTTCCTTGTACTAGAGGTAGAGGAAGAGGAAGAGGTGGAGTAATTACATGCTTCACATGTGGAAAGAATGGGCACAAGTCATTCGAGTGTCCAGAGAAAAAGAAAGAAACTAGAGAAGCTCACATCGCTGAGGCACAGAGACGAGGTGTTGAGACAGAAGAGGCTGAAGGCGGAAGATCACTGGTGATGCAAAAAGTCCTTTTGACACCAGAGGAAGAGGTGGAAAGTTCAGTCCAAAGGATCAGACTTTTCAGAACAGCTTGCAAGACCAAGGGTTGGGCATGCAAGGTCATTGTGGACAGTGGTAGCACTGATAATCTCATTTCAACCGAGATGGTAGAAAGGCTGGAGCTGGAGACGACTGATCATCCAAGTCCATATAAAGTTTTGTGGCTACAAAAAGGACATCAGGTAAATATCACCAAACAGTGCATAGTTGAAATTAAGATAGGAGGATATAATGATAAGATTTTATGTGATGTCATTCCTATGGATGTTTGTCATCTATTGATGGGTATACCATGGCAATATGATAGAAATTTGATTCATGATGGGAGGAAGAACACATATACCCTAGAGAAGGATGGGAGGACACACATGTTGCTTCCGATAAAGGATAAGGAGGTGAAGTCGGAAGTAAGCAACACAATACTTCTCATGAGTGGGAAGGAACTTCTTACGAAGGTTAAGAAGAAGGAGGATCCACAATTCTTTATAGTCAGAAAACCGAAGATTGTTTGGACCAGCACAAGAGTGGATGATTTTCCAAGAGAAGTTTAGGAACTACTGGAAGAGTTCGTTGACATAGTAGTGGACGAATTGTCTCGTTTGTTCCCACCGATGAGAAGTGTGAGTCATCATATTGATATCATACCCGGAGCCAGTTTACCAAACAAACAAAGCCGCGTACAGATTGACGTCACGGGAGAATGAAGAGGTCAAAAGACAAGTCTAGGATTTGTTGGACAAAGGCTTGGTCAGGGAAAGCTTGAGTCTGTGTGTTGTTCCGACGGTACTCAGTCCGAAGAAAGATGGAGGCTGGAGGATGTGCACTGATTCAAGGGAGATTAATAAGATAACTATCAGGTACAGATTCCCATTGCCAAAAATGGATGATTTGATGGATTGCTTAAGTGGAGAGAAATATTTTTCAAAGATTGATTTGAAGAGTGGATATCACCAGAGTCGCATGAGAGAAGGTGATGAATGGAAAACAACATTCAAGACAAACGAAGGTTTGTATGAATGGCTTGCTATGCTGTTTGGCTTAACAAATGCACCAAGTACCTTTATGAGGTTGATGAATGAAGTCCTGAAGGATTTCATCAGAAAATTTGTTATCGTATATCTAGATGATATACTGATTTTCAGTAAAACAGAAGCTAAACATCTGAAGCATTTGGCCATTGTGATGAAGAGATTACAGCAAGATAAGTTGTTGATAAACATAAAGAAGTCCTCATTCATGAAGACAGAGCTCATTTATTTGGGATTTGTTATTTCAGCAAATGAGTTGAGGATGGATCCAGATAAGGTGGAGGTAATCAAGAATTGGCCATCACCGAGGAACATATTTGAGGTGAGAAGTTTTCATGGATTGGCTAGTTTCTACCGAAAAATCATTAGGAATTTCAGTGGAATTAGTGCAGCAATGATGGATACAGTGAAGAAAAGACATAAATCTTTTCACTGGACTGAAGAGGCTGAGAAGAGTTTCAATTTGTTGAAACGGAAGATTATGGAACAACCAATTCTGGTGTTGTCGGATTTCCAAAAGACATTTTAGGTAAAATGTGATGCAAGAGGATTTGCAATAGGAGCAGTCTTAAGTCAAGATGACAAACCAATTGCATATTTCAGCGACAAGTTGAATGAAGCAAAGGTGAAGTATTCCACGTATGATAAGGAGTTTTATGTCATCATCCAGGCATTGAAGAAATGGAGGCACTATTTGATTCTGAAGGGATTTGTTTTATATAGTGATAACCATGCATTGCAGTTTGTGACTCAACAGGAAAAGTTGAATCAGAGGCATGTTAAATGGGTTGAATACATGCAGAATTTCACATTTGTGATTAAACATATTTCTGGTACTGCTAACAAAGTTGTTGATGCTTTGAGCAGGAAGTGTTTGTTGTTGCAAGAGTTCAAAGTCAAGACGTTAGGTTTTGATGATCTCAAAGACATGTACGCAGATGATCCAGACTTTAAGGAAGCGTATGAAGCAGTTGAGAATCCAATTCTCAGAGATAGCAGCAAATGGGCCAAATAAATGATCCAGGAAGGGTTGATGTTTAAGGGCAATCAGCTATGTATTCTAAATTGCTCCATGAGGGAGAATCTGCTGAAGGAGAAACACAGTGGAGGATTGGCCAAACACTTCGGTCATGATAAGACATTCGTGAAGCTGAGAGAGTCATACTTTTGGCCAGGGATGCGATCAGAGGTCAAGAAGTTTGTAGACCGATGCAGAATTTGCCAACATTCAAAGGGAAGGAAGCAAAATCCAGGTTTTTATCAACCATTGCCCATACCTGAGAGGCCATGGGATGAAATTAGCATGGATTTAATATTGGGATTTCCAAGAACGCAAAGAGGATTTGATTCGATCTTTGTGGTGGTGGATAGATTTTCCAAGATGGCACATTTTATCCCATGTCAGAAAACCAGTGACGCGACTCACATCGCGAACCTATTTTTCAAAGAAGTCATTCGACTTCACGGCTTACCAAGGAGTATTGTTTCGGACAAAGATACAAAGTTCATAGGGCACTTTTGGAAGACATTATGGAAGAAGCTGGGGACTAACTTGTTGTTTAGTACAGCTTATCATCCTCAGACGGATGGACAGACGGAAGTGGTGAACAGAAGTCTGGGAGACTTGATGAGGAGCCTGGTGGCGGAGCACCATAGCAGTTGGGACAATACATTTCCACAGGTAGAGTTTGCTTATAATGACTCAGTGAACAGGAGCACAGGCCAGAGTCCATTCCAGATTGTATATGGAACGCAGCCGTGAGGAGTTTCTGAATTCAGAGATTCGGAACAGACTGCTACTAGGAGCGCTAGTGCAAAAGAATTCGCGGAGGCGATGAAAGAACTTCACAGCCAGGTGAAGGAGCGATTGCAGAATTCAAGTCAGGAGTACAAACGGAGAACAGATCAGCATCGAAGACAACTTCAGTTTGAGGTTGGTGACTTGGTTCTAGCACACTTGAGAAGAGAAAGGTTCTCGAGAGGAACATACAATAAATTGAAGATGAAGAAGATCGGACCATGCAAGGTCTTGAAGAAAATTGGAGAGAATGCTTATGAGATTGAATTACTCGATGGGATCGGAATTTCTCTAATATTCAATGTCTCAGATTTGTACCCATACAAAGTTGGGGAAGAAAAATCAAGTGATGAACAGTCATAGGTTCAGTGGCAGAAGCAGATGCCAGTTGCAGAGAAGCCACAGATGGAGCAGATACAGGATAAACGAGTGGGTAAGAAGACCAGAAGGAAAGAATATTTTGAATATTTGGTCAAGTGGAAGGGCCATCCAATTGAAGATGCCATCTGGGAGACTGAAGTGGATATTCTGAAGCATGGACAGACCATGCAGGAGCTCATGGAAAGGAGCGCATGAAAGTTTTCAAGCGAGGGAGTATGATGCAGGAGCATCCCTCACATCAAACGAGCCAGTGCGGAAGACAAAGGACAGCTGGACAGACCCAGCCAAAATTTTTTGAATTTTCCCTTGAAGTTGATGTGCCAAACATAAATGAGATCATTTATTGAAGGCGCCTTGGTATAATGTAATCAGACCTTGAGCGCCCCGCTCTCGTCTGAAGTAGATGGAGGCATTCATAGTAGTTAATGTAGGTAGATAGAGTTTTAATTCTAGATTAGACAGTTTTAGGAAGAAAGAGGGAAACGGGATATAAACACCCTCATTGTGCATTGTAACATTATTCTGGATAGATAGAATCCTGAGCATTGAGAAGAGAAGCAGAGAGTTGTGTAGAAACACCCATGTACAGTTATTTGGATTAACAGAAGAGATTGATTTAAATCCATGGTTTTGTGTTTGTTCTCTATGTATGTATGCTAAATGCTATGCTCATGAGTATTTACTTCCTGTTATGCATTTGCTTTACATGCTATGTACGAATGATTTCTTGCTGAGTGTTTGAAATCTGAGAAAGGAAGTAGAAGAAATGAGTTTCAATTGTTTCTCTATCTGAGCAAGGATTCCTGCAAGGAGTGCAGTTGGAGTCGTCCGCAAGGAGTGCGTTGACAGAAGGCTCATATAGTTTAACTCTTGTTATCATTCACCCAGAAGTGAAATTGGGTTATAGGAGTCGTGCAAGGAGTGTGCAGGATAAGGAAGGTCTCAGTTGTGAATCTGAGCGAAGCATTGAAGGACTGTTGTTGCAGGAGTGCGCAGAGTCGAGAGAACTCAACACTCGTAAGTGTTCGAGGATTGTCGCAAGGAGTGCGTGCAAGGGTCTTCGTGGAGACTCAGAATTGTGTGAAGCTCAGGAAGGATAAGGCTTCCAAGTTCATCGAAGGAAAGCACACGGAGTTGTGTCGTGGAGCGTTTGAACATGTGCTGCAAAGTTGCGCGCAAGAGGACCAGTTTTCACAGAGGAATACTGGGTTCACCCCATTGAAACATCAAGGAGGAGAAGAAAGACGGTCAGGATCTGGTGTAGGAGATTTGCAAATTCCGCCAGGCGTTGGATTTGCCAAAGAAGCAAGGAGGCTACGGCCGCGTTCGGAGTCCAAGCTCCAAGGGTCGTGAGTCGTTGGATCGTTGATCAGTTACCCGTCAGCCGTCCGATATGACAGGAGTTTCACAGGGTTTAACCCTCGTGAGCAGAGTAAGAACCCCGAGAAGCATCGGGAAATCGGGAGTCACGTGAGCAGAAGATCAGGAATTTTCATAGGAAAAGTCCCGGGAAGATCAGAGTCGTCCATTTGTGGAGACGCGTGGCGGACATTGAGGCGTCGGGAGTTGGGATACCGGAGTTCCTGAAGTCGTGAAAGTCGGGACTTCACAAGTCTCGAAATCCCGAGAGTTAATCTGAACCATCCATCTTGAGGGGACACGTGGCAGAAATCGGAGTCATCGGAGAAAATCCCGACAGGAAGTAGTCCATCGGCATTTGGGTCATCGGGATATCAGGGATCCCGATGACAAGGTGTTTATGCATTTTGGAATCGCAAAGCTCGAAACCCCGATAAGGAAGGAAGTACCATTGGGGAAGCCAGTTGTCAGCATAGTGGAAATTCGGGATTCGAGGGATCGCGAATCCTGAGGACATATGTATTTGGACATTGGAAAGTCTGAAACCCCGATGGGAGGTATGATTGCGGTCATATAGAGGAGGTCACGTGGACCAAGAGCCTAGCCTGGAGGGCTAACGAAAATTGGAGCGCATCGGGATTTTGAAGCCAAAAACCCCAACGAAGAGATAAGACTGTGGTCACGGGGATCACGGTCATATTGGCCAAGAGCCTAGCCAGNAAAAAAAAGCGCGTCGGGATTCGGCGGATCGCGGATCCTGAGGACAAGTGCATTTTGGCATTTGAAAGTCCGAAACCCCGACGGGAAGGAATATAAGGCTGCGGTGTTATGGAAAGCGGTCACATGGACCAGGACATAGCCAGGAAGGGCTAAGGCAGCAAGGGAGTGTATCGGGGATCGGTAAAACAAGTTGTTTGGACATCGCAGGTATTGAAATCCCGATAGGAGGAACCCCGATAACAAAGTAAAAGGTCAGCATCGATTTAGAAGAAAGGGAGATCCCGAAAGAGAGTTGCTCTGGGTGAAAATTTCCCGATAGGGAAATAGAAGAACCTTTCAGTTCTTCAGGCCGAGGAAGGAGGAAAGATCCTGTGAGAGGAAGTGCCTTTGCGGGCACGCCTGCGTCAAATTATACCTCCAACATGAAGGTCTGCATGGCGGTCTTTCAACTGAAACGGAGAGCTCTTCTATGGTGGTAGAAGCTCCTACCACAGCTGAACATGGCCGTCGAAGACGTGTCATGGGAACTGTTGGAGGAACGGTTCCGAGAGAGGTACCTTTCAGAGGAATTCATTGAGCGATAGCTTAATGATTTCAATGCCTTACGATAGGGAGGTCGTATGGTGCTCAAGTACGAGGCCCATTTTATGGATTTGCTCCGATATGCTCTGCACCTTAACAGTGAGAAACTTAAGGTCAACAGGTTCGTATTCGGCCTTAATGGAAGGCTGCATGCAAAGGTTAGGATTTTGATGCCTCAAACCTTGCACGATGTCATCCAGAAGGCCCTCATAGTAGAGGAGGAGCTTATCAGTGGGGGTCAGACCAAGACTCCAGCGAGACCAGTAGGGAAGGTTCCATCTGGAACACAGCAGCACCAGACACCAGCAAGACATATGTCGGGATATCGTGGCTTCCAGAGGGGATCCACTTTCACTTCACCCCGACGACCGCTGCCTTAGCAGCGGACACCTTATCGGGGACCACCGCATCAGCAGTAGCGTCGCCCATAGCAGCCGCAGTTTAGGCCTGTTCAGCAAAGCAGGCCAGGGTTCCAGGTAGGTCGGTCGTCATCTTCTACTTCGGGTACCAGGACTACTAGGCCGAAGAAGGGGTGTTGGACGTGTGGGGAGCCACACTACCAGCGCGACTATCCTATGGAGAGGACCAGAGCGTCCGGATCAGCCGGACCCACTACAGTGGGAGATATGGGCAAGGCCCATCGGATTCATGCAGCGTTGAATAACCGCCAGGTAGAGCATCAGTCGACTGTGCTTGAGATGACAGGTACTGTCGCTAACCAGACCCTTAGTATTTTGATAGATCTCAGTGCTACTGAGAGTTTCATTTCTGGTGCAGCGCTAAAAAGGATTATGGTAAAGGCAGTCGAACAGGATGAGTTTATCTTTGTGGAGATTGCCTCGGGAGCCAAACAGAAGGTTGGAGGAAAGGTTACAAATTGTATCCTTAACCTGGGAGAGTTTGTCACAAGGGCCAACCTATACGTCACGATCCTAGGATCTTATGACATCGTGATTGGTATGGATTGGTTGGAGTCGCATGAGGTGATACATAACTGTAAGACAAAACGGTTGAGATCGGTCGATGATGAGGGACAGAGATGTGTGATTGTAGGATGGAACCAAGGAGTTTCTATGAGGTTCGTCTCTTCCTTACAGTTACGGAAGAGTAGGCGCAAGGGGTGCAAGCTTTATGTGATCCTTGCATTAAATGAAAAGGGAGTAGTGGAAGGTCTAGAACACCTTCCGGTGGTGAGAGAGTTTGCGGACGTGTTTCCGGAGGAGTTCCCTGGGATGTCGCCGGAGAGGAAATTGGAATTTACCATAGACCTAAAACCGGGGACTGAACCGATAGCAAGAACGCCTTATCATATGTCGACCCTAGAGTTACAAGAGTTGAAAATGCAACTGAAGGAGTTGTTGGACCTGGGACTGATACGTCATAGTGTGTCACTGTGGGGTGCACCTGTTATTTTCATACGAAAGAAGGTTGGATCGTGGAGGCTTTGCATTGACTACCATCAACTAAACAAGGCTATGATCAAGAATCATTATCCCTTGTCGAGAATTGATAATCTGTTCGATCAAATGAAAGGTGCGACGGTGTTCTCCAAGATCGATTTGTGATCAGGGTATCACCAGTTGCGGATCAAGGAGGATGACGTCCCTAAGACCGCCTTTAAGACGAGGTTTGGACATTAAGAGTTTCTTGTTTTACCGTTTGGACTGACAAACGCCCCAAGGGTATTTATGAGTTTGATGAACGGGGTGTTCCACGAGTACTTGGACAAGTTCATCCAAGTGTTCATTGACGATATTTTGATTTACTCCCATACAACGGAGGAGCATGAAGAGAACTTGTGCTTGGTACTACAGTGTCTGCGAGAGCACAAATTGTATGGGGAATTGTCCAAATGCTCTTTTTATCAATCGAGGATTCACTACTTAGGGCATGTCATCTCCGGCGAAGGTATCATTGTGGATCCAGCCAAGGTTGAGACTATTATGGAATGGCCTGCACTGACGAATGTCACAGAAGTGTGTAGCTTTATGGGTTTAGCAGGATACTATCGACAGTTTGTCAAAGGATTTTCGAAGATAGCAAATCCGATCACGGAATTGCAGAAGAAAAACAAGAAGTTCGTTTGGACCGAGAAATGCGAGGAAGCATTTCGGAGGCTTAAAGAGTTGTTGATGACAGCGCCGATACTAAAGGTCCCTGACATGGACTCGGACTTCTTGGTATGCACAAACGCATCCAAGGAAGGCTTAGGCGGAATCTTGATGCAAGACGGACGAGTGATTGCTTACATTTCGANTTAGCCATCATATATGCATTGAAGGTTTGGAGACACTACCTTGTTGGACGAAAATTTGAACTAAAGACTAATCATTGTGGACTACAACACATTTTTATGCAAAGCGACCTAAACGCGCGACAACGGCGTTGGTCGGAATTGCTTAGCGAGTACGACTTTGAGATTACTTAAATAAAGGGAACAGTGAACCGAGTGGCGGATGCTTTGAGTCGGAGGCCACGCATATTTTCAGTGTTGCCTCTTCAGACGAA
>SNQJ01S0264107.1:0-12056 GCA_010110895.2 Picea sitchensis | reverse complement strand
TTGAAGAAATGTAAATAACTCCAAAGTAAAGAAACTAATTAAGACTAAGTGTTATGGTTTCAACTGACCTATATTCAAATAGAATTACTATGAAATCAAAACTAAAATAGTAAAATTATTAAACTAAAATACTCCTACAGTACTCTTGCATTAATTGAAAAGAAAATGAAAATTTGCTTACCTATTGACGGTTTGACAACATCTAACCTCCAGTCCATTTTAATGCCTCCCCGACAACGGTGCCAAAATGTTGGGCTAATTATATCTCTATAATAGCTTACATAAAATGTCAACCCAGGAAGGTAAACTTTGAGACACAAAATTGTCTACTCTGCTCTAAGACTAAGTTATCTCTAATATATTTCATTTATTCTAATTTAAACAAAAGCATTCTAACTAAAGCATTCTCATTTAAATTCTACAACATTCAATTCTAAACATAAATGAAATATCTTTAACAACTACCTTTGAATTAATTCTAGAAGTAAGATGTCTATTTCAAAATGAAACTACTTCAGCAATCAAACTAAGTAACAACAAATTATACCAGAAACAGAGTATGTCACAGAAAGTAAACTAATGACACAGAAAACAATGTATCCTACCTTCTATTTCCTAAAATCCTTTTAATCTAAACATCAAAAATAAGTCTGAATCTATCCACAGAAAAATAAAGAAATATCCTATTTACCCTACTGGTACTGGAAGCTTCCTCTAATTCAATTGCAACCTAACTATCCTAACCAAAGAAAAGTAAATTCAAACTCGCATTCTCTCTAATTTACGTTCAGATTGAAAACTGGAAACAAAGCAAATCTAGTTCATGCTTTAAATTTTACAGGAATCAACCATGCTTTCAACACTCATCAATGTAGAAGATATTAATATGCTGGAAACGATACAGTTGAAGAATAATTAAGCAAGAATCTGAACAAGTTAATTCCCAAACTCAAATAAGCTAACATGCATGCAAATCCTAAGATACTGAAATAAACTAACTCTAATGCAGAGAAAAGCAGTGACTTGAACCTATTGGCGGGCCCAACCAAGAGGTGCAATCGCCGAAAGGAAAACCAGAACTATTCAGATCATTCTACGCAAACACTGTTCATGCTTCACGCTCCATTTACTCAGAAAAATAACTCAAGTCGTATAACAACGAAGTAACATAACGCATAAGCAGATTGTATTAGCAGAAATGTATATCATAGCATAACATAACCAATGTTTCTTAGGAGCGATCCTTTGTTTATATAGATCCTCCTCAAAAATAGTTTAAAACAAAAATACATTAATTCAAACGGATCCCAGATCCGAAAATAACTCAAAAACAGTTAAAATGGTCTCCACATCTTTATGACACGAAGTGTCAAGAAGATGTGAATCATAAAGTATTAACAGCTTAGTTCTATAATCTCGCTTTGAATCAACATATGAGTGATGACTCAATCTTTCATGTAAATTTCACTGTCTACCACTCTGGCCATGTCATGAAAATCTTTAGCAGCTTCTTCAGGCTCCACTGGGTGCAAGCTGGTACCTGGTACTGGTAAGTGTTGTTTCAAAGAAATAGTACCTAAACTCATACCTCATTAGTATCAACGTTAATTTAAAGTATCAAAATACATAAAAATAACTTGAAACGTAAGAATACCTTGAATAGCCCACTTAGTTGTAAAAAGGGGTCACATGTGTCATAACAAGGCCAGAAGGCAGTGGTACTGGGTGTGAAAATAGAGGTCTTTTTTATATGATGTAAGCAAAAACATAGTCAAAACTGGATACCAACAAATCTTCTTTACATACCCAATATTGGATTGGTGGTCTTCCCCTTTTTCCCAAGGAGTCTTCTCTCTTGGATTCATCCTTAGCATACTGGTCTTGATGATTTTTATTAGGGCTCTTTATGTTGAAAGGAGGTTTGAATCCCTTCCTCCTCTGATCATATTTCTCCTTCTTCTTATCCTTCCAAGATTTTTGCATGGATTCTATTCCCTTTCCTTTCTCATACAGGTACTTAGCCTTCCTAATGGTCTTAGTCAAAGTCTTAGGTTCATCATATTGAATCTTCTCTTTATAAAAGGATGGAAATTCACTTAAAAACCTTTGAATTTTCACCTTCTCATCTTTTATAAACCCCACATAGTTTATCATCCCCAAGAACTTATTTTCATACTCTTCCATGGTCGTGCTTCCCAGCCTAATTTCAAATAACTCCTTCATTTTCCTTTCATAGAAGTGTTCTGAAAGGTACTCCTTTTGAAAATATTTCCTAAACTACTTCCAAGTGATCCTACTCTCATTAACGTGCTCAACTTGCTTCAATTGATCCCACCACCTAGTAGCTTTCCCATGTAAGTGGTATGCGGAAATTATGGATTCTAGGTTTTATGAGTAGTTATGCAATTGAAAATACCTCATGAGTCCAAGATACCATGCCTCAACATCAGCTTCTCTTTCTCTTTAGCCATCAAAGGATGGTGGCTTAAGATTCCTCAACTCTCCTTCCAAACTATCCAATTCATGTCATCTTATTTGGTGCCTAACATGAGACACCTCTGGACTACTTATGGAATCTTTAGATGCATAAAATTTCCTTTATAATTAGGGAGGTGATTGATGTCTATGAGTTATGCTGACACTTCTTGAATAAACAGTTCTTCTACAATCATCTCTCCTTTCATGGCATCTTCCCTCTTCCTCCTATTTTGATTTTGATCCATTCTTTGTTTTCCTCTGCAAAAAATTTAAGCTTTGCATCACTTGAGAATTTATCTTATTTTTTTCTCTTATCAATCTCTCATTTTCTTCTTTGTAACTCCGCACTTCTATTTTCAAGCTTCTCACAGTCTCTATCAATGTTTCTTACCCCTCTCCGGCCTGGTGTCCATTGGATTCTGTCTCTGCATTATCCACATTGATATTATGACCTTTGGCCTCTTTATCATGGTTGGAAACTCCCTCTCCTTCTTCCATTTATCGAATATGCATTCTTATAATGAACTGATATGTTTACACCCCCCTAATTATGAAAAATGTGCAAGCAACCATCTTGTTAGAATTATGCATATTAAAAAATATTTTCCAAAAAATGCTACAGGTTATTTTTCTTCTCAATTCATGAAGAATCTATTATAATTCTCTATATTATAAAAATTCCATGTTATTCTCCCTTGAATCATATTTCCCAATGATTGTAATATTGCCCCAATTCGATATCTGAGGTGAAAGTTATGGCTTGCCGAAAAAAATCACTTTCAAACCCTTTTCTTTTGTTTTGCAACATGATCTTGTCGCAAAATTCCACATCTCCTTTAGCTTATACATAATTCAAATCCTATAGAGGCGCTTCCTTCAAACCACTTTCCATGTGACCATGACTCAAAACCATGGGCTTATTCACTCTTTAGCACCTTCCTCTATATTCTTCTACACAGGATCTTGTTGGAACACAATGTATGAGGGTTTGGTTAATTCCAGATCCTTTTTTTCCTTTTATTGACTCCTTTACCTTTTCTATCTTCTAATTTCTCTCTTTTCAACCTTTGACTATTCTCCCTTTTCAATCTTCTGATTTCTCCCAGAGTTAAACTTCACTGAAACCCTTCTAATAAATCTACTAGCAAATAGAGTGATCGATATTTAATCTCTCATTGATTGGATGGTCTTGCCCCATCTGGAGGATTCAAAGAGATCAATGATCGTGACTTAATCATATGCCGGGATGGATGACCCTTAACTAGATCGGGAGTTCAGTGCTCCAGGAATCCGAGAAATTTCAACTCCCACGTCATTCAACTCCCTCGTAGTGATTCCTGTCGGAGTACTTACCTTATCCTTCCACTGTTTAATCTTACGGTTAAGGCTTTTTCAAGCCTTGGGATGGATGATCCTTAATCAATTTAGGAATTTGATGCTACGAGACTTCGAGACATTTCCACTCCCTAGTTTTTCAACTCCCCCGGAGTGATACCTATCAAAGTGCTTACGCCATCCTTCCACTGCTCGATCTAACGGTTGAGAAAGGTATCGAAGGGATCTTAGATCGATGGTCTGCATGAATTCCTTACTGAAGTACTTTAACATGTTTTCTAGTAGAGACGTTGGATAGCCTTGGAGGCCATGCTCTCGGAGATGACATGGCATGATGATGTCACCTATGGTGATGTGCACCCATGGCATACGTTCCATGTGTCACTAAAAAATGAACAAGTTGGATCCCAAAAGGTACTGAATCCAGGTGACATATGTCCCCACATGGAACCCCTACCACATGACCTACAATTTATTGTCCATCAAATGGAAAATCTAAATTATATGGTCCATATTTTATGGCATGCATGATTTCATGAAAATGTATTTACACTTTGTGGTTTTGAAACTTCAGGGTTTCGACACTTCTGGGATTCAACACTTTGGGGATTTTCCCATTATCCATTAATCTCTAGAGTGGCGAAGTTATGAAGTTCCGAGACATTGTTGTCCTTCCACCATTGCTAGATCTGACGGTCAACATTACATACTAAGTCATTCCCTATATCTAACAATCGACAAGAATTCTATACTTCAACACTCCGGGACTCTGGGTTATAACAATTTTAAAAGGGTTCGACTCTCCTGAAGTTAAACTTCCTGAAGTGGTCAATGCTAGAGGACCCTTATTAATGATTGAGAATTCACCTGAGCCTCCTATCAGATCGGATGATCGACTAGAGTTCATGACTTTGGCCCTTTCATGCTTCTTCATGTCTCCCATAATTGCTTAAGTGATGAAGTTCCATATTCTTTCATCTCTTTCTCAACTTCTATCAATGTCTGACGATCGATAAGTTCGATCTGATGGTTGTGACTTTATCTCTCCCAACCTCTAGTTTCACCTTTATGTTATGGTCCCCATTCACCTTCCTTCCGATCTAATGATGTAGAACTCCTTGATTCCACTATGGTGATCACTCCTGAATTCAAAAGCGAATGGTGACGATTCTATGATCCTTTACAAATGATCTCTCTCTGCATGATGTTGTGGCTTCTCTATGATCTATGCAATGTTATCTCTCCTGAGCTTGAATATTTCAAGGAAATATTCATTCTTAACCATAATACCCTATCCAACAATTTTGACCCACACTGGTCTGGTGTTTCAACCTAAATCTCTGATACCAATCTGTAATGTACCCAGCTACCCACAGGTCGTACATGCTACTTCAAGCTCACTTTTGGACTATTTTTGAATTTTGATCAAATTTTAATGAATAAAGATGCATGAAATATTCATATGCAGAGTTAAAGATTCATGCTACAACATTAATAAATGAGGCATATGTCATGCACAACAATAACCAACGAGCATGCACATTATAGATAGGAATTTCATAGATAAATAAACACGTAGTGGAATAAATACACAGGTAAATAAAACCATGACATAGAGAACTTATATTTTATGAAACAAAACACCAACTAGCTACAGACCAAGGATGTTCCACCCAACTGTAGAAATTGTTGTTCCAAGTCTCAATAAAATTTTCACCCCCAAGCCAGGAATATGAATCCACAAGGACGGCTCCAGAGTGTCACTCAGCTTCCCAAACTAGTCAACACTCAAGCTGTCACAAGATTTTCAGCACCCACATCAATTCAATTTACACCAAATCTCTTCTACCTAGCCCGCGCAACCCAAGAGAATGGACCCCCTTGTCTGCCACACAGTCCCTTAGGTTTTCCATCTTCTTCCAGGGCTCCAATGCATATGGTCAAGAATTTCAATGTTGGGACTCTTAGGATTCACAGTTGTGAGAAAAACTGAACATAGGCCAAAGAATCTCAGACATGTAGGAATTATTTCATGGTTGGAATACACCAACATTCTTTACAGCCAACAAAACCATGACTCCTCTCCAAAAATTATTTTTCCTTTCCCAAGACCAAAACATGAATGAGGAAAGACGAGTGGTTGAAAGAATGAGTGGAGATAGAACATAATGAAGGTGTGAACAATGAACAATGAATGAGTGAGTGAATTAGTAAAGAAGAACCAACCCCCACCACATACCAAATATGGGTTTATGTATTTATTGGAATTAAGGAACCACATGGCCTTCCCCCCCAAGAAGCTCATGTAACTGTTATTCTCCATTAAAACAAAAATGGGTAAATAAAATATAAAATAAATACATAACCCCTCAGACCCCCTCTCTCATGGAATCATATCCCCCTATAACCCTTGTCCTTTCCTATCTAGAAACCAATGATATATTTATTATTAATAATGATCAAAAAATTACATTTCCTAGGTACACTGGTCTCTTTTAATTGTTTGGGCACTCTGGCCTTTCATTAACAAAATACATTATTTAATACAAGGCTCAAAACTAGGGCATTACACGTATGCTTACTGAATAGGTGTGATCGTGAAACTGATGGTATTGCGACTCAACATATATAAAAAGAAGGAAATATAAAAACAGTGGTAAGTACTAGTCTTGAATTTCAAAGAGATGGTATGCGTCTGAATGCTATTTCCACAATGTAACCTATACAAATTCAATGAAGTGTAATATTTCCAAATGTATCAAAATCAATGAGAATTAACCAAAATTGAAAATTTCATAAGTAAAATGCAAGAAAGTAAATATTTTTGTATTTTCGATACAATGAAAAGAAAATGCAAGAACTAAATAACAACCTCACACGTAGGCCCTATTACAAGCAAAATGAGACAATCCAAGAAGGATACCAAGAAGCAACTACCCAGACCAGTATGCAAGGACAACAAATGAGAAACATATAAAGAAAGGAGTTCGGCCAAAAATTCAACAACAAAAGGGTTTCCTATCACTCTGTAGGCACTTAACAATAAAAAAAAGGACCCAAGAAGTAAAACTCATCGAGAAAACACCATACTCAACCAAAAAGACTTAAGATATGATGTACGCGATTGTTCAAGGAACAAATGTTTATATACATGCCATAAAGATAGACAAATCACGTATGTACATGGTTGTCAAGGGAAAACCCATTTATGCCAAAAAAAAACTCTGCCAGGGAAAGTGTTAAGCCAAGAAACTCATATGCAAGTAAAAATACAGGTTGTCAAGCAACAAAAGACACAAAAACTTAGGAAAACAGAGAGAAACTCAAGGAGAAAAACACCCAATACCCCAAAAAGGAGATCATCCTCAGTGGATTCGCAAATTTTGTTACGAGTAAAATATCTCTATGGCAAGGGGAAAACCACAACAAACTGAACGACACCCAAAAATAAACTCTAATATCAAAGATGCTATATAAATAAAATGCTAACAAGAGAAGGCTAGGAGCCTACCTTGTTCGAACATTCAAAGAATACCATCGTTGAGCACATGACCCAAATATTTATACCTGTAGGTCTAATCCGAATTTAGGAGCAGAATGAATTGATTAACATACTGAATACAATAAACACGGAGATATGAAGAACAACACAATTATCCATTGAACAATATCTTCTATTGAATACATGAAATAGGCTGAAACTTTAAAACTACAGAAATGAAACACTTTCTCGAATCGTGGTAGCTATCTCTGAGAAGAGATGTGGTTTCTACATGCATCCATCTGATCAAAATGATTGCAATGAGGCTCCAGAAGCATTTTTTAATATTACTCATGAATTCCAAAACCCTAGACATTCAAAAACCTAACCCTAGGAGATGAAATGACAAAAATTATGTGGGCTCCTATGGGTAAGATGGTACCTCAACTTCTTGGGTTCATAAATTTTTCATATGACCTTCATGTTTTAGGTGCATGATAACTTGTTGGAAAGTTATTTTAGAGAACTACACATTACACCATCAAACTTTGAATCTGTCTACAATCTCACTGTGGAGAGAAAAAAAAACATTGTTTAGGCCCCCAAAATGGCCCTGGACGTACATCAAGATGTTCCAACATGAAACCATATAAAATAATCTAGTTGGATTAGGTGGCAGGCCACCAATATCCACCTGGAATATGTGTAGGGATTTAGACAACCCCAAAAGTGTAGAACCCACTATTACAAAGAAGTACAAAAGAACGTGTTGAACTAAGTTTTTTCAAGAGGAGCCAGTTGGAATAGATGGGTGGCCACCAATATCCACCTGGATCAAGCTCTTCCTCAACAACCAAGATACAGAAGAATGTGGTGATGATATATAATATTAGCATATAAATTATCATAATCCATTAACATACATGACAAATAAGCCCATGGAAAGTAATTCAAATATTTTCAAGATTTCAATTGGATGAGAAAAGAGTATTTCTATTAATGTAATCAACATAAGTACATAGGTGACAAACTTCTTTAACGAAACATATCGGAACCGAGAAACTAAGTCCCTCCAGTTGGGCTTCCACCACTTCAATCCTCTGCAAAGGTAAGATCACAATTAGGAGTCAATGAATTTCTCCGTCACAAGGTAGGAAGATCTTGGGGGTTGAAAACAAGAAGTTTAAGAACAAAGGGATGCAGACTCAATGTTAAGTGAAATTTCTCTAGATTGTCTCTGTTCTCAATGTTGAATTGTTGATCCTCCAAGGCTTGGATATGGCTCATTTTATAGCCTCCAAATGGAATTGAAGGGTTAGGTAGGATCATTTCCAGTATATGGAAGGTCAAGGATCATATATCACGTTACATGGCATGGAAACCCGACATATTTTTAATTTTTGAGCACCAAACCTGATGTACGTGGGATGTAGTGGAGAAACCTGGATATACGCGAATTGTCTAACTGGTAGGTCATGCATATGTACAAAAATATGTATTTTTATCTTTAGCATGAACAAAAAGGGGAACGTAAGTATGCAAAGGGGAATGGGAGGCCATCTAGGCAAGATGCATGGAGTGAGGAAATTTTTCTATAACACCATGTTTCAACACCACTATGCCTTAAGCATAAGAACATAAGAATAACCCTTAAAACTTATCTCTGGTCATGTAGCTGACCTACTGTACTATATTAATGACCTATAAATATTCTACGTCCTTCAACAACCCAGTACCAAAATTATCCCCATTTTCCTCTTCTCCTTATGGGACAAAGTCTACCTATTATGTGGGGCCTCACGTGATGTTCCCTAGGAAACCCACGAGTATGTCTCATGGGACACCCTTAATTTGACCCACGAGGGACTGCGTAGTTAGGGTTACAGAAAAATCATAACACTATGTATCTCTAACCATTTCTCTCTTTCTTCACACTTTCTCCTCTGCCTCATACTTTATGTCAAATTCACCAATAAACAAAAGTATTAGACCATAATATTTATAAGACAAATATTCAATGTAAGTGTGTGTGTCCTTATGAGAGACTCATTGTGGTGTTTATATAGTTTTTCATAGTAACCTTTTTCCTTAATCTTAGGGCTTCTAGTACTTTCTTGTCACAAACACTTTACCCTTTCAATCATGAGTTGTAACCAATTTGGGGCTCTTGACCATTCTTCAGTGCTTCCAACTTCACAAGGCCATAACTCGTCAACTATGAGGAACCATGTGGCATACCACCTATCATAGGACATGGAATGATGAGTACTATCCATATATGAGTATATTACCTACATTTACAATGTCCTTCATGTCTGTATTCCTCAACCAAATTCGAGTCCCATAACCACACTTATGAGGATTCATGTAGACTTCATCACATTTTCCATCAAATCTACTGACATCAACCACTCATCAATGACAACTATCTCACCATCACTCTCATCAAATGTACCCATCACATCTGCTGACATCAACCACTCTTCAATGATAACTAACTCACCATTAATCTCAACCACATATATAGGGATTCCATACTTCTCCAAGGGTTGACATCAATATCTAAGGGTTGATATTTGTTAGCACTGAGAGTCACCCTTATATTGCGAGAGGATAATCCCAGTACCCATCAAAATGTTTGGTGGATGTTGGTTTTATGAGTGGAGGTCAAATGGAAAAAATGCAATACAGGAATGATTCTAACATAGAAACTGGGCAGGCAATGCACAGGGAAGTGAGGGCCTCATTAACTTCAGTCAGTGAATTGAGTTTAAGGGTGAGCATAAGGAAGATTTGGTGACAAAATGAACAAGTCTGCCATGGGCATCAGGGTTTCAAGTAGCTTGGTGAAGAAAAACTCAGGCTTAAGAGCACTCTTGAGCTCAAGCTTCAAACACTAAAATATGTTTAAACAACATAGTCACAACAACATAATAATCAAACATACATTATCATGCAACTATGATCTAAAAATGAAGAAGACTTGAAATCTTGAAATTATTGCAATGTAAATGTTATGTGTTTAAAGCAAATGGTTCAATTTTGCAACACATAAATTAAGGGATTACTCATGCAAAATACACATAGACAACAGCATAATCAATGAACATAGGCACATAAACACAACAATTGATAAAGGAGTTCACCCCTCTCTTGGGCTACATCTCCTGGTCCATCTTCCAATGGATCATTATTATTAATTGCTCAAAGTGCTCAAAAACATGTCTTACAATGCTCAAATTGACCAACCAACTGCTCCAATGGCTTCAGAGCATCCAAAAACCCCTAGCTAGGGGTTTTTTGGCACCTCAATCGGTCGAAAAACGAAGAAATTAGGACTCCTAGAAGTCCCCCCTTCAAGCTTGTTGTCTCTGCATCTACAAAACACACCCTTGTCTAATGAACCTGGCACACATGCAATATATAGTGTAAAAACCCAACACCGGGTGCAACTGTGCCAATGGTGCAAACTGTAGGACGGTTATGGGCATGCCAGCCCCTAACCGCCTAGCACCTGGGCACATGGGGGGTTATAATATGACATCGGGCTTTAAAACTCAATCGTTTGCCAACCGTTTGAAACCAAAACTTAAGCCCATCCGCGCGCTTCGTATGGTCACATGTATAAAGGCACACGACCATATGCAATGTGGTGGTTACACATATAAAAACACGTGACCAGGGGCTCCATCCCATCGTAACAACCCCCACGCACAATATTACCATAGGTCATATGTTATGTAACAAAACCACGGGCCGAGGCTAAGCCCCAGCCCGACCTCCCGCCATATACAATAATATGTGAACTTAAATACAATAAAACACACATATGTAATAAGAAACAATTGGTGGTACAATGGTCGGGTGGATGTTGTGAAGGCTTTACATGGTAGGGAGGTCCGGGGGTTGAACCCCACGGACTCCAATACATTTTAACAAAACAATCAACCAATACCGGGGTGCCACGTGGCAGCCCATGATTAGGCCACATGGCACCCAATCACTTGACCACATAATGCCACGTGTCAAGATATCATTCACCCTCAATTGTCAACCAAACTCTGCCACATCATCACATGCCACATCATTGTACAGTCGTACGACCCTACCACGCCGGACTGTACAGTCAGCATCCCTTTTTTTGCCTGTTTGACTTTATGAACAAATTGCAATATCTCTCAATCCCGATGTATGTTTGAGACAAAACGAGTTGCATTGGGTATGACAAGGCCTACGCTCTCGTCTGTTTTGAAGCGATTCCGAGCACTTTGAATTTTTGAGAAAAATTTGATCCCCTAATCACACCTCCCCATTGGAAAGCTTTTGGACCTCCAAAAGCCTATTTTTAGTCTATGTGAAGATGAGGGTAAAGTTACCTCACCCTTCCAACCTCAATCCACTTGGCCTTTCTTGGATTCATCCCTTTAAGACCAACTCAAAGATACTTCACATTTCCTGGTTTTGAAGTTCGCATTCTCCTGTCAAGGATGGTGTCTTCATGCAGTTTTGTAAGATACTCTGGAGAAAAATCATCTATGGAAGGAATCTGAACATGCTCTCCTTGATCATCAATCAATGGAGGCTCATACAACTTCAAATTCTTAACATTAACAACTGCATACATCTGCATATAAGGAGGGAAATCTAAACGAAAAGCATTGTTACCAATCTTGTCGATAATCTTGAAAGGACCATATCGAATTGGTTTCAACTTATTACCTTCTCCTTTAAGCCTCTCCTTGCTAATGTAAAGCCAAACTTC
>SNQJ01S0264105.1:1055-12057 GCA_010110895.2 Picea sitchensis | reverse complement strand
CTATAAATCTTGTTTTGTTTTATTGTATGATTCCTTGATCACATACATAGGTTTATATTGAGTTTATGCTATTACTATCACTTTGGTTGGTTGCATTCTTTTGCAGGATCATCACTGTATGAGCATTGGAACAGAGGTAGGATGGTAATGGCGAGAGGAAGCGACATTTAAATGGTATGTTACCCATCCCTCTTTGGTTAGTAAATTAAATATCTAAAATTTAAGGAAAGCGTCATGTTTTGGTGTGTTTTGTTCTAGATCTAGGTGGATGTAGGGAGATTAGTTAGTGTCCACACTTACCAATTAGTCCGATAATAGTACATGATTGTTTAGGATAAATCCACGTATATACAACTCTTTCATAAGGACATGACATGTATGTATGCGATTGCCAAGTAAAAACCCGTGTATATATGTTAAAAAATTGTTAGGCTAAGGATAAGGCCAAGAAGCTCATACTCAAAATGAACAGAGGTTGTAAAGAAATCAGACGACAAGAAACTCAATATAAATGAGATCAATCAAAGGATAAAAACACTCCAAACCCCGAAAAGAAGATTGTTTCGCCACTACGGTCGCCAATTTCGTTACGAGGAAAAAATCTCTATGGAAAGGGGTAAACCACAACAGATGGAAATGACTGCATAAATCAACTCTAATCCCATGTATTCCATATAAACAAATGTGCTAACAATAAAATATAAATATCCTACCTCATCCAAACGTTCAATGAAGTCCACTGTTGATAACTTGACTCAAAGAAACACACCTACAACTTGTCCTCAACAACCAAGAAATGCAAGAATAATCCATCAACATTCATAACAAATATGCCCATGGAACAATAATTCAAATATTTTCAAGATATTAATTGGATGAGAAAAGAGTATTTCTATTAAAATGTAATCAACAGAAGTGAATGAATTACAAACTTTTGTGTCATCACGGTTCAGAACCGAGAAACTAAGTCCCTTCCAGATAGGAATCCACCAGTTCAATCCTCCACCAAAGGCAAGATCATATAAGAGAGAGAATGAGGGTCTCAATCAAGTAGGGAAGATCTTGGGGGATGAACAATGTGTTCTTACTTAAAAGGACAAAGGGATGCAGACTCAATATGAAGTGAATAATTTTTCCAGAGTAACTTTTCTATCAAAGTTGAATACTTCTCCTCTTTTCCATAGCTCAGATATGACCCATTTATAGAATTCAAGTGGAACTGAATGGCCTAGTCGTTACGTCAAGGATCATGGATCCCATTATGTGACATGGATACCCGAAACGTTTTTTAATTTTTTTGCACAAAACTCGATTTACGTGGGTTGTAGTGGTGCAACCTGTGTATACACATGTTGTATAATAGTTAGGGTACGTATATGTGGAAAAATATTATTTTTAGCTCTGGGATTTGCAAAAAGGGACTTCAAGTTTGCATATGGAAATGGAAAAAGGCATTCTAAGAAACTTTTCACAGGGTGAGGAAAATCTTTCTATAACAATTGTGCGGTACCTTGTAGATGGATGTGAGATCTAGTACTGAATTCCTATTATATTTCTTAATTAAGACAAGTCATTAAAAATGTATTTTAGTTGTGCTACCAAAGTTCTGAATTATTGACATATGATTGATTAAGTATTTATAATCTCTTGCACCATTTAAAAATAGGTTGATTTCTCTTGCGCTTTTAGAATAATGATTGACATATGATTGATTAAGCATTTATTTAAAAATAAGTTGATTACTCTTGCGCTTTTAGAATAATTATTGACATATAATTTATTAAGAATTTATAATCTCTTGCACCCTTTAAAATAAAGTTGACTACTCTTTTGCCTTGTAATTAATGTGGATGTATGATTGTTCTAGAAATTAGTTAGAATACTTGCACACCATGAAATAGATGTTGATGTATGATTGATAAGTTGACGATGATCCTTGTGCCTGAATAATTGATTATTAGGTTTATTGATTTGATCTAGTTGATCTTGGCCTGATGGATTAGTGTGATGTAGACACCTTCTTTTTTCTCACAATAGTCCCCATCCCTGAGACCTTAAATGGTCAAATTCAATCTGATGAATCCTAGGCTTGAGCATTGCTTATGTGTCCCTGAGGTCCTAACCATGCATGATAGGTTGGGCGAGTAGTTCTTTATCATTCAGTGATATGGTTGATCGGTATTATCTTTTCTTTGGTTGATTGTGATGTGTTGAACTACATCAGTATGTTGTTTATGTGTTGATAAGGTGTCACTATCATTTATGTTAATGTGTTGACTTGTGTCGTTATTGATTTTGATGATGTGTCTCTTGTAATGATTTTAATTATGATGGCGTGTTGATTACGCATTTCTATGAATTATGTGTGACGATTCTTTATCCTAATGCAAAAAAAAAATAAAAATTCTTCATTTGTTCTCATAATGGTGGGGTTGTTACATATGGTATTAGAGAAGGTTCAACCTCGCAACTTGGGATCATTATGCCTTCCATTGTATTAAGCACTTTATTAATAACTTATTTCTAAATAAAATTGAAATTTGTTCATGCAGGTAATCATGGTTAGAGGACGCCATGGAGGTAGACGACATGGTGCTAGGGTTAGAGGTGTGATGCCTCTAGTAGAATCCATGCCAGAGGGATCTAACCCCCAAGGAGAAGAAAAAGTCATTGGATAGGAGAAAATTGTTGTGGAGGATGTGGTTGGGATGATGAGGTCCTTCCAAAGGATTTCAAAGGCCTTGATTAACTAACTATATAGAGATGAGGGCAAGGCTCCTCTACCCCCTGAGGGTCCACAATGCGCTCTAGCTCACAGTGGTATCATTCACAAAGAACTCAATAAGGTCAAGTTTCCCGAGTTCATGGGTGCCATGGATGGTGCAACCACCAAGGCATGGTTGTAGAACATTGTGATGTGCTTCGCACTTCGCGACTACGCCTACAACATGAAAGTTTGCATGGTAGTATTTCAGCTAAAGGGGAGAGATCTTCTATGGTGGAAGACACTCCTACCACAACTGAACATGGTCTTCAAAGACATGTCATGGGAACTATTCAAGGAGAGGTTTTGGGAGAGGTATTTATTAGAGGAATTCATTGAGCACCAACCCAATGAGTTCAACATCTTATGATAGGGTGGTTTTATAGTTCTGGATTATGAGGACCGATTCATGGAGTTTCTTAGGTATGCTCCACATCTAAGAACAGAGAAGTTGAAGGTCAAAAATTTTGTGTTTGACCTTAACTTCAAAATCTATGCGAAGGTGAGGATCCTAATGCCATAGACATTACAGAACGCAATTCATAAGGCCCTCATAAATGAGAAATATCTGACCAATGAGTGTCACAGAAGGACTACTGCAAGATCGACTAAAAAAATGACGACAGGTGTGCAGCAACATCAGACACCAACCCAACATACATCAGGGTATTGAAATACAATGAAAGGATCCATGTTTACAACACCATGATGATCAAATCCTAAGCAGACGAGTCCCTATAGAGGACCACATCATCAGTAGCAATGTCGCCTGTAGCAGCTGCATTTTAGGCATGTTCAACACAACAAACCAAGATTTTAGGCTGGTAGGCCAACAAATCCTACTTCGAGGACACAGAGCAATGGACCAAAGACTGGATGTTGGAAATGTGGAGAGCCACATTTCTAGCATGAGTATCTGGTCGAGAGGGCCACATCAACTGGGTAAGCTGAACACCCTACACTTGGATATTTTGGCAAGGCCCACTGGATTCATGCAACAATTAATAATTCCCATGACGAGCACCAGTACACTGTGCTCGAGACATCAGGTACCATTGTCGATCAAACATTTAGTATTTTGATAAATCCCAGTGCTACAAAGAGATTTATTTCTAGTGCATCGCTGGATATAATTTAGGTAAAGGAAGTCGAACAAGATGAGTTTAGATATGTAGAAATGGCTTCGGATTCCAAACAGAAGGTTAGGGGAAGAGTTATGGGTTGTCACATTAACTTGGGAGATTTTGTAATCACGTCCGACCTATATGTCACAATATTAGGATCTTATGACATCATGATCGATATGGAATAGTTGGAATCACATGATGAGATACTCAAATATAATAAAAATGGTTGAGTTTGACCGATGATGAGGGACAATGAAGAGTTATTGTGGGAAGAAACCAGGGAGTGTTCCCGAGGTTTGTTTCATCCCTACAACTAAAGAATAAAATGCGCAAAGGATGAAAGTTATATGAAATATTAGCATTGAATGATAAGGTAGTGGTAGAAGGATTATAAAACCTTCCGTTAGTACAAAAGTTTGTGGACGTGTTCCCAAAAGAGTTACGAGGTTTGTCGCCCGAAAGAGAGCTAGAGTTTACCATCCAATTGAAACCTGGAAGTGAACCGATAATAGGAACACCTTATCATATGTCGATACCTAAGTTACAGGAGTTGAAAATGAAACTAAATGAGTTGTTGGACCTAGGACTTATCCAACCAATTTTGTCACCTTGGGGTGCGCCTGTTATTTTCATAAGAAAGAAGGATGGGTCATGGAGACTCTGTATTGACTACCGTCAATTGAACAAGGAAACGATCAAGAACCAATATCTGTTGCCAAGAATAAATGATTTGTTTGACCAAATGAGAGGTGTGACTATGTTTTCAAAGATCAACTTGAGATTAGGATATCACCATTTACCTATCAAAAAGGAAGAAATTCCTAAGACCGCATTAAAGATGAAGCTTGAACATTACGAGTATATTCTTTTACCGTTTGGACTGAAAAACTCCCCATGGGTATTCATGAGCTTGATGAATGGGGTGTTTCATGAATACTTAGAAAAAAAAATTCAAGTATTCATTGACGACATATTGATATGTTCTCGGATGAAAAAGGAACATGAAGAACATTTTCGCTTGGTACTATAGTGTTTACGAGAAAAAGAATTATACAGGAAACTGTCGAAATGATTTTTTTATCAATCAAGGATTCATTATTTAGGGAATGTTATCTCTGCCAAAGCAATCACTATGGATAGAGAGAAGTTAGAGGCTATTATGGAGTGTCTTTCACTAACGAACATACCATAAGTACATATCTTTATGGGTTTAGCAGGATATTACCGAGGGTTCATCAAAGGTTTTTCAAATATAGAAAATCCGATCATGGAATTGTAGAAGAAAAACAACAAGTTTGTATGGAACAAGAAGTGCACAGAAGAATTTCAAAGGATAAAGGGTTTGTTGATGACAACACTGATACTAAAAGTCCCCGACATGGACCATGAATTACTGGTATGCACGGATGCATCCGAGGAAGGTCGAGGCGAAGTATTCATGCAAGACTATCTAGTGATTGCTTACACCTCAAGGAAATTAAGAAAGTGTGAGGAGAACTACACGACAAATGATTTGGAATTATTGGCCATTGTGTATTCCGTGAGAGTGTGGAGACACTAGTTGATTGGACAAAAATTCTAACTAAAGAAAAACCATTGTGGTTTGAAGCACATTTTTATGTAAAGCACTTGAACGTGCGACAAAGGCGTTGGTCTAAATTTCTTAGTGAATACATTTTTTAGATTACTTACATAAAAGGAATAATGAACAGAGTGGAAGATGTGTTGAGTCAGAGATCACACATATTTTCGATGATTATTATTTAGAAAAATCTTCGAGAAAAGATTATGACCATATAGTTTGATGATGACTAGTATAAACAAGTTTAGGAAATTATCGGACAAGACACCATGTTGGTACCAAAGTTTGAAGGATATACATTGGACAACGACATATTGATGAGGTATAATAACTCAATTTATGTACTACCTAATGAAGAATTGAGAAGTTTGATCTTAAGAGAAGCTCATAGAGCAGTGTACATGGCTCATCCAAGAGTCATGGAGATGAGAATAGACCTTAAGCCCTTATTTTTCTGAAAAGGAATGAAGAAGTACATAGTTAGGTACATGGTGAGGTGTCTAGAATGTCAGCAAGTGAAGGTTGAACATAGACATCCAGTAGGATTACTACAACCACACATTATTCTCGAATCGCAATCAGAGGTAATTTCGATGGACTTTATTGTTGCATTTTCATTGAAGGAAAGGAGGCACAACTCGATTTTTGTGTTATTTGACATTCTGACGAAGAGTGCACATTTTATTCCCATGTGCACGACGTACCAAGCGCTAGACCTAGATAGAGTTTTTATCAGCGAGATTGTGAGATTACATGGAGTGCCCAAAAGGATCATATATGATAGAGGATCAATGTTTATAGGACATTTTTGGACCAATTTCCAAGAGGCCTTGGGGACACAACTCAACTTTATTACAACATATCACCCTAAGAAAGATGGGAATATAGAAAGAGTGAACCAAACTTTGGAAGATATGTTGCATATGTACATGATGGACCAACATAAGCATTGGGAATATTTCTTGCCACTGGTAGAGTTTGTGTACAACAATAGCTATCAAAGTACCATTAAGATGGCACCTTTGAATTTCTTTATGGGTGACCATTTCAGACACCATTGAGCTGGGATCGACTTGAGGATAGGGTCCTAGTAGGACCAGAAGCGATCCAAGAAATGGAAGAAAAAATTCAAATGATAAGAAAAAGGATTAAAGAAGAACAAGATCGACATAAAAGTTATGTCGATGCACATCGCGTTGAACGCAATTATGAAGTTGGCGATCTAGTTTTCTTGCAGGTGAAACTGCACAAGAGTTCAATCAAGTTTTAAAAGGGTGCTAAACTCTCTCCTAGGTTTGTGGGACCTTTTGTAGTTATGGAAAGGAAGGGATCAATGGCTTATTGACTAGCCTTGCCTAATTATTTGAGGCGTATGCATGATATTTTTCATGTAGTTATTTTAAGAAATTATGTTAGTGATCCTACACATGTGATTGACATGAGTTATTTGTAGGTGTCAGAAGAGGGTGCACTCACGGTAGAGCCAATTCGCATTCTGGACAATCACATTCTACAACTATGCCTTCGAACAATCAATCAAGTCAAGGTCCAGTGGGACAATTATAGTCCACACTCGGCTCCCTCGGAGGACGCATATGATATGTGCCAACAATTTCCATATTTATTTGATAGTTAGACATTTAGATCTTGTCAAATTCTTTATTTACTGCATTTATAAACTGTACAATTTTGGGATGAAATTTAAAACAAGAGGGGGTGTCTGTAATGTCCCGCTCTTGCGAGCACATGATATTGACTTATTCTTTTAGGACACTAGTGGGCAAGTGATCTGGTTATAGTATATGGTTATAGGTTTCTCTTATGGATTCTTGTGATGATGTTGATGGATTATGATTTATGTTGTTTGATATCTATGTATTGACAGATGCTATTAACGACTTTCCCCTCATTGTGTAGGACAATTGACATATTGAGGATGTTGATGGAATCACTAGACCTCCTTGGACTCCAGATTGAGTCAGGGAGTGGATTATATTGGTTTGAGTATTTCATTTATGCATATGTGACATATGATCGATTATATTATGATGTTGTTTATGGATCATTGACAATTTTTCATTGATGGATGCAATCTGACGATTTCTTGCTAATATGAATCACATAAGGAGTAAAGGGGTCATGCACTTAGACAAGATGTTGAGGAAGAGGTGTGGAAACATCCATGTCACAACCTACTATCACTCCCGTCGTGGCTCGAATTGTATGTTAATGATTACCTAGTTTGAGAGGTTCATGATGTCGTGAGGGCATGATGAGACAGTCTCTCACAAATATTTCTAAGGGGTGCGTAATAAGTAAGGTTCCTTATTCCTTAGAATCCCTTAGTCTCTCACAAGGTCGCCTGAATGTAGTGCTGACTCTAGGGGTTGGACAACTACTAAAACTAGTCAAAGGTGAGTGGAAACTTTGGAGCACGGAGTGCGTCCTGAAGGGAACGTCGCACAATTAAAAATTTGAATCAAAGGTGGCACACTTGGAGCATGTAGTGAATCTTGAAGGGCACATCACATAATAAAAATTTGAGTAAATGAATAGGTGGCCTAGAAAACCTTGAGCGAATAATTAACCTGGTAAAATCTTTAGCACTATTGAATTAATTAATTAATTAATTAATTAAGTATTAAATTTATTAATCATAATCCCTAAGGTTATAGGCCTTTGCAAATAAAAAATAAATTATGCCTAAGTATGAGTTAGTGAGAAGACTAAAAACTAAATTTATAAATTAAATAATGAGGGGATGAAGTAAATCAATTTAAGAAATAAAGGAAAATAAAAGAAATCTAAAGATTGGTTTAATACACACATGTGAAAGTAATTACGAGTTGGAATTTAAGGTAAGAATGGAATAAAGCTAAAGGAATCGGTATGAATATAAAGGAATATAGAGTCTAGTTAACACTAGTCTAACTATGAGAAGATTCATATTTTACATCAACCCAGATTTAGTAAGGCGTCAGTCATAAATTGGAAATAAGGGGAATAAAGAGATAACTAGGAGTGATTTAAGGAGCTCTTTTAGGGAGGGTGAAGGAAATTGACTTTTATTAAAATAATTTGTGGAATTACTTGGGCAACTAAGGGAAAGGGTGATAAGTGTATGGGGGAAATAATTCTAAATTATTTAATTCAAAAGTGAATTAATTGTGCAAGTGGGGATGTGTCATGGGAAAATTATATAAAACAAATGGCCTAAATGAGAAATGGATCACACTGTTTTTGGGTAAGGTTATGTTGCATAAATTTTGACTAGTTTTACTTGTGAGAGTTGGGAAACCTAGCTTGAGAGAGAGTGGTGTCTCAACCTTGCAAGACGAGCTGGGAGCTAGAGGAATTCTAGTTGTGAGTGTGTGTGGCCACTTTGCCTCTAGGGGGGCTAAGGGGGAAGAAGAGTAACCCTAGCGTTGGTTGGGAGGTATCGTTGAATTCTCAATGATTAGAAAGTGAAGGACATAAGGAACGACAGTTTCCAAGGATCTTCCAAATCCACCTTTGTCGTCGGTTACAATATTTCATTAAAGTTTTAATTGCATTTGGATTAAGTTAGTATAATCCAATGTATATTTTACGTATATTGTGTGATATTTTGAGACCATGGAGGCCAACTACTTGATGTTTTATAACCCATGGAAGGGTATTTCTGATGTTCCTAGCATTGAAATTTTAATCGAACTTCCTTGATTGATTGAGTTGTTTTCTAATTATCAACTTTATTGACTTCTTCATGTTCAACATTACCCATAGATTATGTAAGGTTATTGATGATTTAAGAGATGAATTGTTGAATTTAGTTTAGTTCTCTCTTAATTTTTATTTGTATTGCAGCTATCCATGTTGAGACCATAACTATATTACACTAAGAAAATGAAGCTATAGTCGCCCATTTTATAACATGATGACTTGAATTTTGGGATCGAATCCTAGTAGCCTTCCTGAATCATGCTGATGTGTCCCTGTGTTTCATTGCAACTTGCTCATTGAAATATGTTTTATAAAACCTTGACTCCTGATTTTCCCAGGGGGGTTGATATCTACATTTATATTTCCACTCTCTCAACAAATTCTTAATCATGGACTCACGATTTTCCCAGGGGGGGTGATCTCTCCATTTTTATTTCCACTCATTCAACAAATTCTTAATCCTCGCCTCACGATTTACCCATGGGGAAAAATCTATGTTTTATTTCAACTTTATCAATGAATTTCTAAATCCTTGACATCTAATTTACCCATGGGGAAAACTCTACGTTTTCATTCAACTTGCTCAACGAATTTTAGTCATTCACTTACAATTTCCTTCTTCGTCGATTGTCGGTTTTTCCAGGGATTTATCTCTACATTTTATTTAAAACTAGACTCGGATTTCCTTCTTCCTCTATTGGTGGTTTCCAGGGATTACCTCTGTTGTGCTGGTTGATTAATATTTTTTTCATTTTAGTGAAACCTCATACTTTATTACGAATATGTAAGTGGAGACTTCATATTGATAGTGGTTATTCCTTAGCTATGCAATGGTCAATGGGTTGTTTCCCTCTCTCTAGAAGTCACTGTGCTCCCGTCTCTTCCTGGAAAGTTTCCCTTCGGGGGAGTATGTGAGTCATGACAACGAAAATGGAAGAATCTTCCTAATTCGTTTTCCCTTACATTAGAGATTTAATTTTATTAATAAAATATAATTTTGTCTTACCAAAATCATGTTGAAATAATTGTTATGGTGGTTTAGACTATTATTGTTTTGGTGTTTTTTTTGTAAATGCAATACAGTTCAAACAATCTTAAATTCAATATTAACTTACTTCCATGATATTAAGTCAATTGATTTTCATATAGTGTACAATAAAAGATCTTCAAGGATCGTCAATCATTTGTCATGTAACTAAAAATAATCATTAAATTATAGGTAATCATAAATTAATAATATATATAAAAAGTTCCATCCTTTCCAATTATAACATCCAAACATTTTTCTAAAGATAAATGGATTCTCTATGTTCTATGGATTTACTATATTTATTGATTTTAACTATTTCCATTCTCAACAATATCTTAAATAGAAGAAGAAAGTGTTTTGTCCCACCTGATTAATCATTTTTTATTGATTCTCATTAGTATCTTAAATTGGGAGCTTGACCTTGAGTAGGTCAGTTAGTAATCTTGATCCTTCTCAATCCATACATATGAATATGTAAGTTAAGGTGGGAATTATTTTACTATGGCTCATGTGTGATGCTGCATAACTTCTTAATGAATTTAAAATGCAACCTTGTCTTCTAGTATTAAAGTTTAAGTGTGATTGTGTGGTACCTTGTAGATGGATGTGAGATCTATTGATTAAGGTTGGTTGTCATTGATGTCAACCAATGAAGAAAGCCCCGTAGCACAAAGGCTTGGGTAATGGACCCAATATTGTTTGATGTAAATATGACTCATTATTGGTTTGTCATGGTTGATAAGGAGTAAATATGGATGAACTCCAAAGTGGTCCCCTTATGGTGAAATCCCTCACGG
>SNQJ01S0264103.1:0-12057 GCA_010110895.2 Picea sitchensis | reverse complement strand
TTTAGGGCACAATTAGGTCTTTGAACAGCCTCCCCACGCAGATTGAGCTCAGATTTGATGTCAAATCGACTTGGGAGCCGATCCATTAGTGGTTGGGAGGCCGACCAGCTTCATAAATGCACCATTTGGCAGGCGCGTGGGTTTTGCACCCCACAGCCGTGCATATGCGACCAAAATACGAAGATGTTGCGCGCGCGCGCGTGCGCCCAGTGGGTGCATCGCGCTTTTTAATTTTTTGGCCATTTTTGCATAGTTTTGACCCTTTTGTTGTGCTGTGGAGTTAATCCTTGTGCCATGAACGACTGTTTTTCTGTTTTGACGATGCGGAGTTCTTGTCGCCCTGTGCGGATGAAATTTCAGTGATAACAGGTGGGACCCCCTTGTGACTCCTTTAGTGAATAACAATCATCACATCATAACATAACCCATTTGTTAAGAAAACACACCCCTCGTGCCTCCCTTCAAAACATATTTTCTTTGACAATTTTAGCTCATAAAACTTGAAAATAAGTCAGACTAATACTCATATATCCAAAATAAAACATGTTTTCCAAAATAAAACATGATGTCCAAAATCCATGGAGTCCACTGTCATAAAACAATAAATGACATAAAAATTAAAACCCATATTTTCTAGTCTTTGAGGTAACCCTTCCTTAGTTGTTGTTGTCACCTCCTGATTTCCCTAAAATTGCCTTGAGATGGGCAGAGCCTTTAGGCTTTATCTCAATAATCACATGGGAATAATCATCCCTCAGATGCATCCGTGAAGACATAGATTTTTCAGAGTCATTCGAGGGTGAAGAAGGGGTAGCGACAACTTTTCCTTTATCAGATGCATGGTGGAATTCAATCTTCAATCTCTTGCTGGCATGGGAGTATTGCACCGGCGAGTGGTTAGGGGAAGCTTGGGAAATGGGGTTCAAAGGTGGGGGAGCAGGCAAGTTTAAGTTTGGCCAACCACGGTGTTGGGACAATATTGGGTGAACAATCTCCTGCCACCCATCGTTTTCTGGGACTTCAGGTTGTAAAGAGACATGACGAGGCACAGGTATACTAGGGGCTTGAGGGGCTTGGAAGGGAGTCCTTTCAGGTCTTGGTTGGACTATTCCATGTCCAATCCAATTAAAGAACCTAACATGTAACAATTGGTCAAGCTCTTCATATTCAGCATCAAAATGTATTGAGAACCTAGGCCTCCTTGGGCCTCAGTTCCAGTTACCTCTACCTCTGTTTCCTCGACCATGGCTTCCCCGACTGAAAATAACTCATCCTGCATATGTTAAAAATTAGCAAATAGTCTTTTAAATAACCATGCATGACAACTCCTTAAAAATACAAAATATATTTGGCTCAGAATGTATCAGGCTCATGCAATCCAATCCATACAAATTGTTTTAATGTTAATCAATGAGCAGCGGGGTGGAAAAAATGTTCAGGGATACATGAGGGGTTTGTAATTTGTGAAAAAATGATATAATGAAAGGGAAGAGATATGGTCACTGATCAATGATAACAACAATCAATTGTAAGAAAACCAATAAACCCCACTGCAATCCACACATAATTCTTCCATTTCTATCCAATATAACACATAAATTTTCTTAGCTGTGATCAATATCAGAACATGGGGTGAAAAATGAATATGGGATATGTGAGGGGGTTGTAATTAGCGGAAAATGAGATAATGAGGGGGGAAAAAAATGTTTATTGTTCATGGAATTAATCAAGCAATCCATAACATCAACCAACAATCAGATGACTGAGTAGTAATTATTGTGTATTTAACTAGTTCATTGTCCAATAATAAAATATCCAATACAGTGCCATTATGAAACACAAGTACTTCATAAAATTTGTAAGAGGTTCTGTTCCTTTTATTCGTACATTCTACATGTTCTAATAGTCAAAAATAGCACTCAATCTGTAACCATTAACATCCATCATTTCCATACATTTCCCCAATCCATGTCTGTATTTGAAAGTAGTGTTTCCAAAAAATAATAATGAAGACTCTACTTTTGTTAATAGATCCAATCGATATTTTGTAATGATATATGTTACCATACATATATATGCAGTAGAAAAATCAAAATGAACAAGACCTCACATACCACTCCAGAAATGAAATTGACTATAACCAACAGTCATTATTTAGACACAGGCTATGCAGAAGCCATTTTTCTGAAACCCTGTAACCATGTCACTGTGTAATAAATATCTCAGTGTGACTTAAAAATGAGCCAAACATCCCACACAACTGTCATCAACAGTGATTAATTGCAAAAATACAAACGCACTTAGAATTCGGGGGTATCATTGGTCATACAAAGAATCCATCCATATTATACATGGTGCACAACTGAGAGGATTCCACAGTGTCATAATTCCCATAACCACANGGTGACCAGGCTGCACACATTCAAGTTTATTCTACCAATGACAAGAGATGCAGTAACCATACCCAATCCAAACTTCTAATTCTTAGAACATCACCTACAGGACGTGACATGCGTGAACCACACCAAACCCCTATGACTAATGCCAACCACCATCCAAACATCATAAGCATGATTCTAACGGTTGTATAATAACCAACAATTTGGCATTGTGGTAAGGGAAACAATAGACCAACAAGTGTGATCACAGTGTATACCACGAACCAAAACAAAAATGACAGAGGCCCTTTCATAAAAAAAAATTGGTTCTTTGGAAATAGGCTAGCGACTGTGACCCTTAGAAGTGAAATTGGCAACGTGGGGCTCATGCCATTGTCATAGAGGTATTGGCCAAAAACCATGCTAACGCGACTATTAAACGAATCACAGGTGAGCCCGCATTCGAAGTAATAGGCCAAATGATTGCAACATGCTTGACAGACTTCTTGTGCAGCTCCAGTCTAGATGGTTTAGGGGTTCGCATAGTAGCTATCTCAGGAGGGAGGGGGGCACTGACTATGGTGGAACTTCAAGCTAAAGGCGCACACTCAAGGAGAACCATGATACTCGTGTACGGGAGGCATTTCCTTGACAGAGTTGGATAGGGTTCTAGTTAAACCCAGGAACTGCAAAGACAATCATCCAGTCAGATTTTTAAAAGAAAACTCTTTAACAAAACACAGTGGTAATAAAGATGTCACCCAGGAAGACCATGAACTCACAATAATTATACACAGAACCATCGATTTTCCATTCAAATCCGAAACCACACAATTGCAACACTCAGGACAACACAAACACAAATAATTGAGCCAAAAACATTTCATAACCAAATTGAATTCAAGAATGGCCAAAAGAGACATACCTGTCAATCAAAAACCTTAAGATGAGGAGTGGCCAAGTGGTTTCACCCTGCTGAAAATCCAAAGCGTGAACACAACAGCCAGATCAAATAATAGTCCAATGAGGGTGGTGACCAATGGGAAGGGTAAAGGTGACGTGCAGTAAATGCACGTCGCCTCCACCCACATCACATTTACTCCATAGTAAATGCCAACAAGCCTTCCATTAACACCATTAATCAACCAGTGCATCGATAGTATCAATACATTTAAACCATAGAATAATCTAAGTTCACATAATAATTCAACCAATTGCAATCAGCTTGCCAAATGTGCCACCTATGTTTTCATTTCTGATATAACTCAAATAAATCGCTTGACCATTATACAGTCTAAAAGATCCTGTATAGAATCATCACCAAATAGCGTGATCAACATAAACCTGAAACATAGCATAATCACCCTAAAAATGAAATCCATCACTTCCATGAGACACCAACATTATAACATATGTATATCAACTATCGATCCCTTTAAGCGATGCATAACAAATGCATTATCACCTTGCCAAATGCACCACCAACATTATAACATATGTATATCAACTATCAATCCCTTTAAGCGATGCATAACCAATGCATTATCACCTTGCCAAATGCACCACCAAAAATTTCCTCCACATGCATATAAAATGTAACTTAACAATATTTCATATCCATTTCTTTGTTAGCTAGGACTTAACCACTATCAACAAGTATTTTCATGCATATAGTATCGTAGAGCTAGGTCTCTTTTTCTTGCATTAGATATAGTATTTTACTTTTCCTCAAAATGCCTTTCTATAATTTTCACTAACATTTATGTTGTACAGGTGAGAAGAACAAATACCATAAATGAATAGTAGGTTGTAGAATCATGAAGGAAAAATATCTCAAAACTTAACTGATATCAACGAGAACCATATTCTCATCAACCATGTAACTTTGTAGCGCATCATCGTAACATTGAAAATGAACACACATGATCTTCAAAAGTTCAAGAGGGTCCCACCCACTAGTATTATTTAGTCTTATATAATAATAGGCTTAGCAACACTTTGCGGGAGAAATTATGTTGATGTTTTCAATCGTCAACAATCTCATCAACAGATAGTTAAAAGGTGGTTTGATAAGCATAAGGCTAAAGAGAAGAATTTTGAAGTGGGAGACTTACTCCTAAAATGGGACAGAGAAAATGAGCCGAAAGGAAAACATTATAAGTTTCAGAATCTATGGCTCGTACCTTTCCAGGTGGTCGAGAATATTGGGGTAGGCATGTATCAATTGCAAAATCTGAGGGGGGAACTTGACTCCCTTATGGTTAATGGCTAAGCCCTAAAATAATATTTTCATTAAAAAAAAAATTGTATGTTTGTTTTCACGATGTTTTTGTTGTAGGGTAGGTCCACTGCGGAATGCATTTTTTTTTTTTGTTTCTTGCTATAGTAACTTATTTGCTTTTGAAGATTGTGTTTAAAAATATAGTAGTTGACCTTAATTCATGTGATATGACAAACTCTATTCCTGAATCGTCTCTCACATACTACACAAGAAGCATTGGGAGACCTGCGGTTGTTTTAAAGGGTTTTCTATATAACATGTAGATGAACAACCTAGGGAAAATGATGAAGTGTCTGCCTAGTGGTCTGGTAAAACCTTCAGGGAAAGGTGGTAAGTTGGAAAGGACTATGTGTACCTCAAAGACAAAGCTAGAAAATATTCACCTTAACCATCTCATTTTGCAAATAACAGACGTTATCCTCTCTCACTTGCTCAGGGCATTCTGCTGAAATAAAATCAACCATTTCAAATGAGTGCACAATAGGAGAGGGTATGCAAATAACTCTATCGGAGCTATGGATGCTCGTTGGCAGTGGAGCAAGGTCTGTGACATCGGGGTGACTCCGTCGGTGCTATGGATGCTCGTTGGAAGTAGAGCAACACCATAGCAAGTAAATAAGGATAACTAAAGGTCCTGGGGCCAATGAATTATTTACTTGACTCTTGTCAAAGGCGGTATTAGTCAAGGTTACAAGAAATGAAGGTGGAATAAAGGTTGAAAACCCCACAGGCAGGCCTTAATGCATCAACCAAGGAATTTCAAATGAAAATATAAAAGAGGCTCTGATAAAAAAACCAATTAAGTATTAACCAGCTTTTGCATCAGCAAAGCCCGAGGTAGAAACAGATATTCTGCTTTCACCCAGTAAGTCTCCATTTGTTGAGCACTCAACACACCCTAAAAATACTCTGTCAAATTTTTGCCTTTTTGGGTACCACTTGATCTTCTGCACTGTATGATTTGATTTCATTTTTGGAAAATGTTTTATCTTTGCTTATTTTCATGACTCTCATCACCTATTTAGGTTTGCCTGAACTTATGAAACCTCATTACTAAAAAGACCTTAAACACCTAAATAAAGAATCGGTAGCCAAACACTTCACTGAATGCGATCAGAGATTCTGCATTGGAAGGAATTCAAATAAGGAAAGGAACCACTTGGAAAACCTCAGTCGTCAAGCACCGACCTCCATCGACATCGGAAAAAGGAATTTTTTTTTTCGTCAAGTCTTGCATAAGGATATCACCGATAGTTAATTCCCCTTTGGCATCAGTAAAGATGAGGGGGACAGACGTTAACGAAGAGAGAAAATATATTGTTAATGGTCGATGACCCTGTGCGCTTCATCAGTATTGTGTAAAACTGATAAGGATCATCACCGACATTTTGACCATGATAGACGTTATCCCCGATCGTCGATCTCCGATGCGTTTTTGGCATCGGGACCTTTTCAAGGGAGATGATCTAAAAACACTTTTGATAGGTTTTTCGCTGATCACCAATCCCAGACACTTTTTGGGCATCGAAAAGCTAAGGTTTGTTTTAGAACGAATAACTTAAGGAAATTCCCGACACTGATTAATACACGCGAATTAAGTCATCGGTCTTCAACGCCATGTGTATTTACATGATAGGAGGATCGTACGGTCTAGTTTTGTCCCAAGTCATTTTTGGTTCCCTAGGTCCAAGCCACACCTCCGAGTTAGCTTTTCCATGGCATCATTGTATGGTAAGATCGAGTGATGTCAAAGATTTTTGCAAGTGGAAATCAAGGAAAATGTTCATAGCACATCCCCAATCCCCGATCCACCCACTGGGAGAGTGACACGATGAGACGTTTAGCATTAGATACGATCATATTTTGATCATTTAAGGAGATAATTAATACTCAATCTTACATTAGTTTCTACCTCATGTGCTAATCAAAACATCTGTTTAAAATCACTGATAGACCACATCACCACCCGCGCCTCCACCGTCAACCCACGATGAATTTAAGTTCTAGAGATTCAGTGACAGATTTATTGAAAAATCACTCATAACCCAAATTGAATGGTTGATGCGACATGGTAAGATCTTTTAGTTTAAAACTCCTTAAGCTATTGTGGACAAAGTCATTATGTGCATAAGGAAATTTCGAAGCATCTGAAGGAGAAAGACAAGTAACTTGAAGGCTACAGAGATCCCGTGAGTATCAAAATAACCAGGTTTTAGCAAGCTTCACAGGTATGTAACCAAGTCTGTAAATTCACTAGCTATAATTTAAATGTGTTTATCCAGGTTTTTTTTTTACACAGTTGCTGAAATCCTTTTTAAATTACAGGAACGATGTCGCTGAGAAATCCAACCACCTGATGCTCGTCAAGAGCACCAAAGCTAAAAGAAACAAAAACAGGTGAAGGATCTACTCTAGGGGTCATGAGGAAGTCAGAGTACGTCCCTAGGCTAGAGTCTGTCGTCAAGACAACAACGAAGAAGGTTTTCATCTAGCCTTCGGCCCTTGGAGATACAGAGGCAAGAACAGGGTCGAAGATGGTGCTCTCGAATTGGGGGGACCTCTTTAACATGATTATTCAAGAAGAGTATCGATAATATGTCCCACACAGTGATCTAGACGTAAGGATGCTCGAAGACCAGGTGTTCCCAAACATCCGATGGTCATATATACATATGGTAGCGAGCATAACCCCCATTTTCCCCTGCATAAAGGTCCTGAAGTGGCTCATCGACCACACAGACACACAGAAATGTTTAATCAACGATGAAAATGGTGGGTGTGTCAGATATTTCCTCCCAGTAGAAGTACAAAAATATTACAAACTCAAAGACCCGAAGGAGCGGCTAAACAAAGACTTCATGGTACAGTTTTACGAATGTCACGACACTAGCCAGGTGATGGCCTCATGGTGGAAGGAGGACAATAAGTTTACCAACTAGAGCAATGGTTGGTATGGTACAGTCAACCTGAGGGAGCCATACATTTATTTGATGGCTCTCATTTTCCAACTATATGGAGAGAAGGACTGCTCCAAATTTTCAGATGCGTGGATGCCCTTAGCTTACACAGTTGCGATCTCCGGGAGCGTTTTCAATTGGGGAGCAATAATTTCTAAACAATTGAGCATGTGTGTACAATAGGCTCAGATTCCAAAGGAAGTAGAGACACCATCTTTCTACATGGCATCATATATGCTCGATGTCATGTGTGCAAGGAACGTTTTCGCCCACATGAATCTGAACTGGCATGTCGCAGAGCTCCCAGTCCACGTCTACTTTAGTGTGCTTTGGGAGAACAACAACAGGATATCTTACACACTCATCTGTGATGAATTCATCACTCACATTTATTTTATTATTTTTAAGAAATAATGCCCAAGACTATTGGCAGCAGCAAAGAATATGATAGCCAAGGTAGGTTATTGGTACCTGGACGAATGCTCAACCTACATCAAGGTGTTTAGGGTCACCGAAGCACCACATATCTTACCAGCTCAGGTCCCAGACTGGCTCGTCATGGGAGAAATATATTATCATACCATCCTACAGGGATATAACGCCACATTAGTCAAAAACAAAAAGCGAGCATTCATACCCTAGGGTTTCCATGTGGGGTTCTATCTGGTGAAAGATACCGCTCAAGCCAAACAAGAAGGGTTGAGCCAAATCAAATTCATATTCTCGACATTATGATTTCAAAAGCATGATCCAAAGGGCTTGGTCCTACAACATGCTTCATAGGTGTCATCATGTTGGTCGTATGCTCAAAATAGGTTCGAATACAACGTATTCACAGAGAATGCCTAGAACTAGGACGAGGTGATGCAAAGAATGGTTGACCCAAAAATGACCAAGTTTAGGTCCATGAGAATGGATGACCATGCGACAAAAATAGATCAGTAGGCTCAAGAGTCCCTCATATCCAGAGAAGAAATCAAATCAGCAGAGGCAACAGAGGCATGGGCAAGGGGATTTCTCCTAATGGAACAGGCACAGAGAGTAATTGATTAGCTATAAAATGACCTAGATATTGTAGATATGGTGAGGGTTCCCACTAACAACCCAATTGCAAGTAGAGAATAGCCAATACAACTTGAAGAAATCACCGGGCCAGGAAACCCTGAAGTGCCCCCACCACATATTGGATCACTAGGGGAGATTTCAACCAAGCCCGAGGCTACAAGTACACCAGGGAAGACAAGTGGACCGAACCCCTTGCATGATTTAATAACTATCTATGATGATGAGGATAGTCCAGAATTTTCCCTGGTTAGTTCGATCCAAATTACAGAAGACGAAGAGCCAAAGAGAGAATCCACCTCGGGTCCCAACGCTCCAGTTCAGGGTCATTCGCAGATCGATCATGAGGCAGAAAGTGCATTAGACACTGGGCCACTCGACATACCAGAAAATCCAATGGAGAGTTCAAGAGATGAGCTAGGATCAGGCGAACAAGAAGAATAAATTCCACAGTAGGAAATCGGTGTTTCAACAGCCAATCACCAAGTAAGTACCGAACCTGCCCCCAACTCCTCATTTTTGGCCAGTACTTTCCCCCCCGATGAGAAACAACCAAAGGTTGAGCCTTTGGAACATACAAAATAGGTTCAAGGATCTAGCTTAGAACAAATATACACAGTCGGGATCCTGGGGAATAATCTAATTTTGGGAGAACAATAAATCCCCCAACCGGTTGATGAGGTTGTCAATATATACGCAATATCCTATGACCAAAAGAGAAAATCGATCATGAAGATAACCACTAAGAAAATAAGGCTTATGTTGGATAGTGTGATTCTCATCATCACAGAGGAGAAATTGATTGACATAGAGCATGACAAGACGTTCAATCTTATAGGCGCAGGGATGATGATCACAGATGCCACCTTGGATAGAACAAGGCAAGATGAAGAGGATTTTGTTGTTGCATTAAAGGAGTTGGAACATCTGCTCCATTTGGAGAAATACTATCAGGACTCCACACAGGCCATGGTATTTTTGAGAAGTGAATTCCAAGATTCCTACAACAAATTCAAGAGTGAGGGGCATCTTTTCACTGTAGGGATAACCGACTTCCAAGAAGACACCCTTATGGAACTAGCGATGTTCAAAGATGTGGAAAGATGGTACAAGAAGAACCACCAAGTGGTGGAAAGAATCTATTACATCAGCATTGTTCAAAAGGGTCGAGACTCCGAAGAGCGTGGTATTCGGGTGCTAAGGGACAACAACATCGATCGCATAAGGAAGTCAGTCAAATACTAGGTGACGATGGCCCAGGAACCTCATCAAGAAATCCAAGAGAAATGGGTCGAGTGTGAAAGGAGCTAGACCAAAATCAATCGGGTGATGAGATACATCGGCCTCCCAGAATTTGGCACACCCAATGACTTTGTCGACTTGCATGACATAGTAAAACTACATGTCGGAGAAGACTCATCGTGGACTACGGAGATAGAAAAGGTGGTGAGCATGTCACCAGGTCAAGTACAACAGTTCATGGAGCACCCGATCAAGGCTCAGAAAGTGTTATAGCAGTTAAGTGCTAAATTATTCAAGTATTGGGCAAGGGAAGTGGAGATAAAGGATATCCTTTTAGCCCCAATGGATCAACACAGATTCTCGTATGCCAACACATGCAAAGAACAATTCATCAAATGGTCAGAGTATGAGAAGATTCATCCACTCAAGTGAAACCATTTGATGAATTTGAGAAGACTGAGAGATGAAAGCACCATGTGACAATGTTTTATTTTACTTATCTTTCACTTTTGATAGCTATTTTTAGTTAATGATTTGTTATGAATAAGATGATCGACCTTTTAGAAAGGGTTGATGGTTGTTGCAAAGACCCTCATTTTTGGATTTGTAAAGAACTATTTCGGAGCTACCTTAATTGAGAAGTCTTGTTTAGGACCAGAGACAAGTTTGTTTTTTTCATCAAAAGTGTGTTTGATTGGATCTGAAGAAGAATTATTTCTGATTTTATCTCATGAATGGATGTTGTAACCAGTAAGAGCCTTTGAATATGTTGATAAGTTATCTGATTCAATATTTTTATAGTTCTTGTCTTTAATGATGAAAATTAAATCGTTGTGTTAATATGTGATTGATGATTATAGTTAAGGAAACTATTTTTCTTGCCATCGTTTATTGCATGTATGTTTTCATCCCGATAATCATATTTCAATCAATAATTGGAACACCAGTGGGTTGATGTATTAGTACTAGACTTGTTGTAGGTGTAAGAATCATTGTCTACATGCTTGAGTATGAGGGTTATCCCGAGCTCAGCCTTCTTCAGTAGTTAATTATTTTTCCCTTTGTTACCCAGCTAGTTTATACTAGCATTCATCTTGTATTGGTCCCACCTATAAGACAAAATACAAAAAGAGAACATTTGAACTGAAGGAGGAGTTTTCACAAGAATACATCATGTCAATCACTACGTAAATCCCATCGATTAATTGTTCGGATCGCAATATCTGGAGAACCATTCCACCATTAAATGTTGCAGAGTCTAAATGGGCCTCGGTGGCAGGTTTGGTTGCTCTTGTTGAGTTAAAGGGATTTAGGACCCCTCAACAGGTTGTCACACTCTCTTCTTCTTCAAGATATATTTTGATGACATGATCTCCCAAGTTGTTTTATTTTTCAACCATAATGGCTTAAATTTAAAGGGGATATAGATGAAATTTTCTTTAGGATCCATAGAAACCATTATTGGCTTGTGGTATGATATTTTTGAGGGGACAATAAAGGAGGAAAGGTTGAAAAAATCTAAGATGAGCACTAATTGCACAAGCAAATAATCAAATATTTCCATAAATTCTCTGGACCTAGTCTCATATTATTCCAGGTGTAGGGGCCTCTTCAAGGCTTAATGTCCACCATGTCCCAATATATTATTAGGACATCCAAAATTTCAGAAAGGATCTTTGATGAAGGCACTCCCTCTATTTTCAAGAGGGACAAGAACTGTATATGGATCCCATGCGATAATTGTTTGAGTGTGAGGATATATTTCCAAAGAGTCTCAAGAATTACATACATTGTATTTTGTCAGAGTAACAATTAGGAGTATTAATATTGAAGATTTATACCTGATTTCTGGACAATATTTTTTTCAAGTTCATGTAGATCTAGTGAGAATATTTTTCACTCATGAGGAGTTCCATCATCCTAACCAAGGTGTAGAAAATGATGAAGGTATGTGTAGATGCAAGGGGAGCCTCCTAATATATATATATATATCCCCTTGCATCTACACATACCTTCATCATTTTCTACACCTTGTTGAGGATCACAAGTAAGTTTTCCTATTATATTTTTTGTTTCTTGGAGGAGGAGAATTGTTGGCCCTTCATTTCTTAGTAGACTATATATTTCCTATTGTTTC
>SNQJ01S0264101.1:0-12057 GCA_010110895.2 Picea sitchensis | reverse complement strand
TTTGGAGAATCAAACACTTTTCTACAGGGATATGTTGATTCAGATATGGCAGGTGATAAAGATAGCAGGAGGAGCACCACAGGGTATGTTTTTACTATAGGTGGAACAACAATAAGTTGGATTTAGAAACTGCAAAAGGTTGTTACACCTTCAACAACAGAGGCAAAGTATGTTGCTGCTACAGAGGCTAGTAAAGAGGTGATTTGGTTACAGAGGTTTATGGGAGAATTGGGAAAGAGGCAGAAGAATAATAGGTTGTACTGTGACAGTGAGAGTGCCATTCATCTTGCAAAGAATTCAACCTTCCATTCGAAGACTAAGAATATACAATTAAGGTACCATTTTTGTTGTCCCTTGACCAAGTTTTGAGGAAAACTTGGTCATATTTTACTGTTTTTGGGACTTCGACAACCTGTCGAGGATGGAGCGCCATATGAAGCAGAGATCATGGGATCTCGTCCCACTTTCGGGCCCCTTTTTGGGTTTTGGGACAATGTAATGGGAAAGGGATGTTGGCTCATGGGTTCACCCACGCTTAGGCCCACTTTTGTATGTATAAATAGATGTCTAGGCGAAGTAAGTAAGAGGACGATAACCTATCTATGTGATGTAAGCTAAGTTCTAGTAGTGCTCTGTGCATGACTGTAGAAGGGTTATAAAGCTAAGTGCAAGTTATTATAGATATTATAGAAGGCTTTGTGCTACAACACAAGGAAGAAGGATCTAGCGAGCTGCACATAAGGGTTTTTGGTGACTGTGTGCTGTAACCAATTGAAGACATTAATAAACAAGAAGAGTTGGTGGACGTAGCCCCAGGGTGGGGGTGAACCACATACATGTTGTGTTGCTCTGATTTGTGCGATGTATCAATGTGTTTCTATCTGATGAATGTTAGATAGAACTGATGTTGCTTTGTGCCTAATCATGTGAATGAATGCTAGATATGACTTATATGGATGTGCTTATTGCTTGAATCTGCTAGATCTAATGTTTTTCTGTTATGTTAAGTGTTATTAGATGATGGATCTGGTTGCATACTGTGATACTATGTAATTAGGGTACATCTGCGCTATTACTAAGAACTGCATATTAATGAAGATTAATTGCTAAGTGCTTTTTTAAATGTTAGAATCATAGATCTGTGTCCCAGCTAAGGTTGTAGTCATCTGAGTCCTGCAACCACCCCTGCCTCTACCTCGGGTGAGACTTCATCTGTTTCGTAGGTGTTGTCAAAAGGGCCAGTAGTTAAGGTTTTGTTGGTGTATTGTTGTAGCATTGAACCCTGGGTATGCCCCTGTTGGCACAAATGGTTCTGTTGCTGGGACCTGAAACTGTGATTGCTATGAATTAAAAAAGAAGAAGCTTTGTACAAAGATTCATCCTTAAACTTTGGAAGCTCTGTGCTAAAGAAGGAAGGACAGATCTGAAGAAAAGAAGTCAGATCTAAACGTTTTGTGCTCTAAGAAAGGTTAAGGTGGAAGTTTCTGAAGAAAAGAGGTCAGATCTATAGAAAGAGGTAAGATCTGTAAGCTTTGTGCTCTGATAGAGGTAAGAATAGCTAAACATTTTTAGATCTGGAAGATTTATGCTCTGTAAAAGTAAGAAAAGTGAAAATTTTTGTTTCTAAAATATGGATCTAGGTATGCTTGATAGAGTCTGTTCTAGCTTGAAAACTAGGGCATTGTTAGATGAAAGAAGGTTTGATATGAATAGATCTGGTAAGAATAATGATAAATATGTTATACCTATGCATGGAAAGAATGTTTGGAATAACCAATGGATGTAGGATCCTAGAAAGAATTTTTTGTAGGCTAGCTACCATGATCCTAGTTTGCAGTACAGAAGAGGCTGGGGATCATTTAAAAGAAAGAGAGGATTAACCCTATGTTACAGTTGCAAAAAATTTGGCCATATAGCTAAGGAATGCCCGGGTGGAAGACCTAGTTGTCTCTGTTGCAAAGCTTTGGACCATGAAGTGTTGGATTTCCCTAGAATGATTGCTAAGCTTGAAAGAATGAATCTGAATGAATTAAACCCTAAGACAACTCTAGAAATAGACAAATCTCAAAAAGAATCCAAGAAAGTATTACTACATATGAAAGAGACCCTGAATGACCACCGACATTTTAGGTTATCAGAGATATTTAAAGAAAAAGAATGCATCGAAGTAAGAATAGGAGATTTCGACATTGACTATATTCTTGATGAAGAAACACCAGTGAACATCATGTCAGAGAGAACTTGGGAAGCTATAGGAAGACCTGTTATGATCCCTTCACTAAGAGGAATAAGACTCTTTAGAGGAAAGCTGGTGACCCTATGTGGAAAGCTCACTCAAATATCTATGAATGCTAATGGAACTTCGAGAGAAGAAGATTTCGATATTATCAAGTTTATTGAGGACAACGGCTAGTTTACTATGTTACTTGGAAAACCTTGGATTAAGAGAGATCAAGCTAGAAAGAAAGAAGAAGAAAAAGTTTTAGAACAACAAAGACAAGAGTTAACAAATTTCGTGACAAGAAGGATTGCGCAGTTGGTTGAAGAATAGAAGAACATATCAAATCCACTTATCGTTAGAGGCCCAGATGTCGAAGCTGAAAGAATGTTAGAAGGCTCACAAAAGATTGAAGCACATGTCCTAGAAAAAGAAGAATCTTAGCAGCGTGAAGTACCTATGTTCAAGGAAAATAAGAATCAAAATGGGAAGAGAATCCCCGAGACGAAGATCACTAGAAAAAAGGCTAGGAAACTAAGTAAAAGGAGACCTAAGATTGACAGACTACAAAATACTTCAGAGGGAACCTCGCAGAATGGGAAAATTGCATAAATTGAACTTCGTCGAGATATCAGACCAACAACATAGGCCACTTCGCCGAGGCGAATAAATATAACCATTGGAAGCTGATATAACCGTTTGACTGTCACTCCGAACGGGTCGAAAAACATTGATGGTTCACCACTAGACCATCAAACCGCACCATAAACAGACAAAACATGAGTTAATGGTGCCTCATACTGATTGCAAGCAGACTGTTGATAACTTTCTTACTTAGTCTACCGTGCCACGCACCGAGAATACCTTTTTCTAACTAAGAACTTGAGCCCACAGCCTGAGGTTATTTTGTACTGTTATCATCTCCTTGTTATTGTACCCTCCACTATAGTTTCTAAATCCAGTTCACACCTGATCTAATCAACCCCAAGATTGTATGTCAGACGAGCTCAGCGCAATAGAGAAAGCAGTCGAAGAAGTTCTAGTTGACTTAATGACTGAGAGAGTCATGTCAGAAAGAAGGATGTCTGCAGGAGTGCAAGAATCATCAATAGGAGGAGTCCAAGCTTCTCCCTCAATTTCTCACAGAGCAGGACCTTCCCGAACCACGACAGAGACAAGAACAAATCACATAGATGACATTGCGAATGCCAAGCTTATTCCACGCATTTTGTCGACTTATATACCACCTCTGAGGGGTGATATTAACCGCAACAGTGTACCTAGAGACTTTGAGTATACTTTGATCACTGCGTACCTTTAGAAAGGGGTGCATGCAGTTCAAGCTGATCAAGACAAGCTCACAGTGTTGAAGTTTAGCGACTTCAGCCTCAGCAACATGAAAGTATACAGTATGCTTGTCCTTCACAAGTATCTAACGAAAAGGAAGGGAAAGAACTTGAAGATCATCCCACAGTCTTGGACCCATAACCTCGCGCAGTCTACATTGCTGAATGTTTTGAAGATCCCACACTTTGGAAGACACTAGGAGGTGAATGCATGCGTAAATTTTCTTCTATATTGCTATCACAGAGGATACCTATGGCTAAACCGATACATCATTACGGATTTGACCTTGATCAATCGGATCATAGGGCTTAGCATGCAAGGCCCTGACCCACATGAGTTCTACCCTGGCAAGACCTCCGACCAAGCATTAGCGCAGAGAATTAAGGAAACCTATGGCGATGTCAAGAAGGGCACGCGAGGCTACAAGGTAGCCTCTATCCAGAGTGGTGCAGTGCGCCTTTCCTGTCATATGATCACGAGCAAGTTAGTTTGTAAGAATAAACCAACTCAAGTGACCGGATTCGTGGTCGACCTTACAGGGAAGTGCGCAGAGGGATTATAGATGAACTGGGCGCAACATCTTGTCAACCAACTAGAGATTGATTGTAGAGAAGTGCAAGACCAAGGGTATAACTTCCACTTTAGTTGGATTCTCATACTGATCGCTTTCATTGCTTGGGAGCTACTAGAAGGCACCACTTTCCCAGATATATAACCCTTCGAACCACTAGCCGCGAAGTTCTATACGCTGTGGTATTCCAACAACATGAGTAAACAGTGGCAGTGCAATGTCGTCTTCCATGCCTACTACAACTAGTTGAAGATCACAATCCAGTCTACACCGTGTATCACCCCGAACACACTTTACAGGTTTAGACCCTTAATGAAGTTCAACATAGACCACGACTTCACCTACTTTACAATGCACGCTAATCATATTACAAATTGATAGAAGATGACATGTAGGAGATTACCAAGGAATGGTCGACAAACCTCCTTGTTCCAGTGGACCCCACAGAGATGTCTGATGTGGATAGCCCTAAAACTATGTTGGACACACCTGGACCAAGTAAAATTAAGAAAAATTATGAAGTGCATGATGTCCATAGCACATCGGTGGAGACATCTTCGACCTCACCTGAGTAGGGAGATGATGGTGGAGAACTAGGTGGCACAGAATTCAAGCAAAAAAAAGGAGAAGTTACTCCGCCTAGAGACGAAGAGGATCCAACTAAGAAAAGAAAGGTTACCCCGCCAAAGCCTTCATCCCAAAAGAAATCCATAGCCACCAAGGCTACATTTAATACTACCCTCACCTCAGACGACTTCGACTTCTTAGTCATTGCGTTGAATGATTCTTCATTGGAGATTACGGAAAAGCAAGAAGTGAAGTAAGAGGAGGTATTCAGCCAAATCAAGGGTGAACTTCGAGAAGTGGAGTAGGCACTACAATCCAGCCACACAGTTTCTATTGCACCCTTGACAAGTGGAATAGAAGAATCAGGAGATGATCCAGCCCAACTGCACCAGATCGCCAATAAAGTTGAAGCTTGCCTTTGACGAGCTCAGGAAGAGACAGTGAAAGATGCCCAAGCTTTGTCATAGGCACAAAAAGATATGCTAGAACAACGCAGTAATGCAGAACAATAAAAACTAGCTCTTCAAGCAAAGTGGGAGGAAGAGAAAGAAACGCTACAGCAAGATAGGGAACATTTGCTCGCAGAGAAACTCAAAGTACAGGAACGGGTTCACAGAGAACTTCACTCTGTGACAATCATCGAAGTCCAGATAGAAGAACAAGTTCCATAGTAGGTGGCACAACTGGAAGGAGTGATCCGACAACTTCAACAGTGCATCACAGACCTGGAACTTTGCACTGTGCTTGAGACACCTCAAGAAATAAGAGATCTAAGAGAGTTCACTGCTCGAAGTGCAGTTGACCGACTAAAATCCTTTTCCTTGGAATACAAGCAGTTGATATCTAGAAGCACCCAGACGTATGAAAGCCTCATGGAAAATCCATAATTATAGGCGTTAGAGTTGCAACTCCAACACGCACAACAACAGACAGACACGTTACAAGAACAACAACAGACAGACACGTTACAAGCACAAATAAAGACCTTTTCACTAGTTGAGAGAATGAAAAGGTTTCCAGAGCAACGCATGACCCAACAACAAGTACACACACTCTAGAGTAAAGTAATGGAAGTCTCTCAATGACTTCAACCAATGGAAGAAAAGGCATGTCAATTATTCATTGAACTTGAAAGCCAAGGAGTAGAACTTGAACAGGTTGTGAGTACAGTAGAACACTGCCTCGAAGGACCAATCAATGATGCACTTATTCAGGAGTTCACCGAGAAAGAATCATTAGCACTGCAACAGATCAAAGCAACTCGAGGTGTTTGAAGCAGAATTTCTCAGACCATAGTGACTCAGGACGAGTCACAAGTGAGTGTTAGGGGCCTGTTGGCCCTTGACCAAGTTTTGAGTAACACTTGGTCATATTTGACCATTTTTTGGACTTTGACAACCTGTCGAAGTTGGAGCGCCAGACGAAGCAGAGATCATGGGATCTCGGCCCACTTTCGGGCCCCTTTTTGGGTTTTGGGACAATGTAATGGGAAAGGGATGTCAGCCCGTGGGTTCACCCACGCTTAGGCCCACTTTTGTATGTATAAATAGATGTTTAGGTGAAGTAAGTAAGAGGACGATAGCCTATCTATGTGATGTAAGTTAAGTGCTAGTAGTGCTCTATGCATGACTGTAGAAGGGTTACAGAGCTAAGTGCAAGTTATTATAGAGATTATATAAGGTTTTGTGCTACAACGCAAGGAAGAAGGATCCAGTGAGTTGCACAGAAGGGTTTTTGGTGATTGTGTGCTGTAACCGATTGAAGACATTCATAAATAAGAAGAGTTGGTGGACGTAGCCTCAGGGTGGGGGTGAACCATGTACATGATGTGTTTCTCTGCTTTGTGCAATGTATCGATGTGTTTCTATGTGATGAATGTTAGATAGACCTAATGTTGCTTTGTGCCTAATCATGTGAATGAATGCTAGATCTGACCTATATGGATGTGCTTAGTGCTTGAATCTACTAGATCTAATGTGTTCCTGTTATGTTAAGTGTTATTAGATGATGGATCTGGATGCATATTGTGATACTCTATAATTAGGGTACATCTGCGTTGTTACTAAGAACTGCATATTGATGAAGATTAATTGCTAAGTGCTCTGTTAAGTGTTAGAATCAAAGATCTATGTCCTAGCTAAGGTTGCAGACATCTGAGTCCTACAACCACCCCTGCCTCTACCTCGGGTGAGACTTCATCTTCTTCGCAGGTGTTGTTGAAAGGGCCAGTAGTTAGGGTTTTGTTGGTGCACTGTTGTAGCATTGAACCCTAGGTCTGCCCCTGTGCCCACTGTTGCACCTATTTCGTCACCTTAGTGAGAAAAATAGAGGTTCTTGCAAGATTAGTTGGGTTTTCTAAGCAGGACAGCTGCAAGGAAAAGGGTTAGAGAAAGAAATATAAAAGAACAACTAAGAATTAAACTAAGAAATAAAACAACAACTAAATTAATGAGCATAGGGACATAAGGACAAAATAAACATTGAGACCCATGTCACCAATGGTAAGGTTGATATTAGTGAAAGAAAAGACCGAGAAGAAAGAGGACTATGAGTCCCTTCTTCCTCCAAGGGAGGGCTCTTGGACCCCCACAAATAAGCTCTTCTTACATCTTTGAAAATGAAAATGGTGAAAGAATTCTTTGCTAATCCACTCAAGGGGTGAGATGGATTGCCCAATGCAATGATGCTAGTATACTTTTGATGGGAATAGAGGATTCCTCAAGAGAATAGTGGCAACATAAATTTTCTATGAATTCCTTAAAAAATGAAGTGCATCCATGGCCTTTTTATAACATTTCTTTGAGGTATTGTCCAACTAGTTTGTAGTGTGTAAAGAGGCTAATTAGGGCATTTCTAGGTCTTTGACCAGCCACCCAGTCTAATCCAGTCCAAATTTGAGTGTCAAATCAACTTGGAAGTTGAACCAGAAGTGGGTGGGAGGCTGACCACTCTCATAAATGCATAGTTTCTCAGGTGCGCGGCTTTATGTGACAACAATTGCACATCGTGCACATGTGTGCGATTTCCATGTTTCTGTTTTTGCGCATGTGCACACGCGCCTCGTGTATTCATAGAGCCCTTTAATTTTGTCACTAGTTGTATAGTTTTTGACCCTTTGGAAATGCTTTTGTGGTAATTTTGGTCCATGGGTGACCTCATAAATGTTTGGCGATGCTGAATTCTTGTAACCATTTGCGGACGAAATTTCAGTGATAACAGATGCCCCGTGATGGATGAGGTTAGGAGCATACGTATAGCCGAAATCCATCAATGTTTCTTGTACTGAGAGTGCTGTTGTAAGAGAGAGTGATAGTGGGATTGTCAAGAGCTACCCGTTGGAGGGAGAAGGGAACCTGTAGAACTTGAACTTCCATAAGGTGTGTAAAAATAAACTGTGTACAAACGAGGTGGGCATGATGTAACTCAAAAAAAGGAATGATGTGTTGATGTAGACAACTGCAGTGCCCTCAGGGGCAGTCATGATAAAGGCAAAAGACAATTCTGCGGAGGAACATACTCTAAATAGTAGGTAGTGACATCTGTAAGAAGTATCACAGATTCTGTAGGCATTGATAACCCAACCAAGTTCAGAGGTCTTCGACAAATATAAGAAATAACTGCAATAGTCACAAAGTAAGACCCACCGTAACATGAGAAAGTGTTGAAGTCGAATGTTATGGGGGTCAACAATAGTAGGGAGCAATTGTGGTTCTCCCTGTGTCGTCCAAGACCTCTCATTGGAAAGGTAATGAGAGTCAAGATACTGTCACCCTTCTGGAAACTTTGCTGATGTTGACAAAAAGGGGGACGCGACGCCAAGAAGCAAAGGGCTTCATGAAATATACTAGGTGAGTTTAGGAATTGGAGGAGGTACATGGACGAAGTCAAGAGGTAGGAAGACTCAAGACTGCCCTTGGTTGGGGGTATATGTGAGGTAAAAGTGGACGCAACCATTCAATGAGGTCGAGTTTCAAGGGGACAACAAGATAGGGGATTAGTTGTGCCAGAGGTGGGACAAAGTGAACAAACTCAGAGTGCAGAGGTAAGTGGCCTATGGGATACTCGGAGCATATGGACGATGTCAACAAGGGTAAATGATAAGGAGTTCCCCAACCAAGGGAAACATGGGTTGCATTTTCCAAAAGGGGAAGAAGGTCGCCAAAGGTGACGACAAAAAGGTAATGTAAATGATGGAAATAAAGGCGTTTGTACAATAAATAAAGAATAATTGGGGATGAGTGTACAAATACAGAAACGGGTGCCCCGATGTAATATGGTTGGCCCAGGTAGGGCACAATTTTATTGGAGAACTGGTGGAGGGTGGGGGCCCCATGGGTGGGTTTCTGTATGAGGTAGGTGAAATAAAGGGAAATTTGTAGAGGGGCAAACTGATTGTGGATGAAATGGAGGGTTCATGATACTACGGAGGGGCAGTAAAAAATAGAACCTTGAAGAGATAATTTGGGAGTTCGGTGGGAAAGCTAGCAAAATGAGGAGAAGGTGTATGTAGCTGATTCGCGACATGATGTAAGACTATCGAGACTCCCATCCCTAAAGGGTTTGAAAAACAACATGAGTGTCAAAGGCGCAAAATGGTGCTAAGAATGGGTCAACTCATTTGGGTAAGAGTGCTACCGGGTGACATCACCGAAGATGCAAATGGAGGTGTTGGTACTGCAAAGCCGGAGATGGGGATCCTAAAGGCAAGTGTCAGAGGGTGTGACTAGAGATGCAAGTGAGATTTAGAGGGAATGAATACATGCCAGTGCTGAGTATATACCTGAATGGGTTGCATTGATGTATGATGACCAAGTACCTAGACAGATGAAAACCAAATACCTGATGTGAACAATATCTGAAGAGAATCGAACATACGAGCATTTATTTGATAATTTTGAATATGGGCATGCGTACCTGGTCGGGGTATGAAAAAATGGCACCCCAGGGGCTTAGGATATATATATATACATGAGTATACATTTTGAGATCTATGTGTTGTTTACATGTGCTTTTTAATGTTTGATGATGTCTAATCTATATATGCTGTGACAGGTTTTTGATATGTTTATGTATGTGTAGAGGTATCTTGATGTGATATATGACAGTCTAACACAATGTTAGCTAAGTTATCTATAATTTGATTCAATTGTCTTGGAATATGTGTAAATGTAATGAAATCAAAATGTCTAGATAAAAGTCTAAACTGCAAGTATTTGCAAAAGAGGCAAGGATCACGGATGCGGTACACATTGTTGAGCTGGAGAATGACTAGTTGAGAGTCGAGAAAGACGCTAAGGTGAAGAATACGATGATGCTAGGCATCGACAAGGAGGCCAATGAAGACAGTGTATTCAACTTGGTTGTTGGTGGCTGAACCCAAACATATGCCGCTCGAATGGAGCATTTCATGTGAGGGGGTATAGAGGGCCCAAGCTACCGAAGCGAGATTTTGCATCCAATGGCTGGTGCTGTCAGCGTAATCGATGTGGTAGGTTGGTGGATGAAGCATCTATCAATAGCACAAATGATATTTTAGACGTGAGGGATGGAAAAAAGATTAAAAAAACTATAAAGGAAATAACCTAAAGTAGAACCTCTATGCTTAGGCATAAAATTTATTTAAGTATAACCTGTTGACGTGTTCTTTGAGAGAGAGGCCTTTGGGAGAGGCCAGGATGTATGCGCCTTTGGTGAGGCAATGTTGGATAATGTATGGGCCATGTTACACATTATTTTCGTCATCCCTATGACCGTTAATGATGTAAACCTATCTGTTGCCTTCAAAGGGGTCAGTGGCCTGAGTTCCTGAAGAGAGAAGGGAGAAGAACCTTTCTTGAGAAAAGAAGTTGCATTTTCCCTTGTAAAAACCCTGTAAAAAAGGAAGTTCACAGGTTGCTATATAGGCAGGGTGCGAGAATGCCTGATTCTCGCAGGTTGCACCATAGCTAGGGTGCGAGATGTTCACAGGTTGCTCTATAGGCAGGGTGTGAGAATGCCTACATGTGGGAAAAACAAGCGTTTTCTCGAATCTTCTAGAAGGAGAAACTTCTATGGTGAGGTGGCATCCGAATGGTTTGGATCTTACTCGCTTTCATGATTTAGTGGGATCATCCTAACCTCCTCACCTTATCCTCTTTGACTTATAAAAGGAGAGGAGTTCTCATGGAGAAAGTTAGATTTGGTTAGCTTTGGTTAGCTTTGGAGCTTTTGGGATTATCTTGGATTGGATTGAGCTTTGGAGATTCTTAGCTTGGTTAGATGAGCCACTTTGTCAATATAGATTGTGAATATTATCAGATCTGTGCTCTCAGAATTCTTGGAGTGAAAGTGTGTGGGGAACGAAGGACTGTTGGAAGGGACCTTACAACATCAAGGCCATGGTTGTAATCTCTCTTTCACATTTAATATGATATAGTAATATGATTCTTTCCTATAAAACTTGTTGTGTTTTATTGTATGATTCCTTGATCACATACATAGGTTTATATTAAATTTATGCAATTGCTATCACTTTGGTTGGTTGCGTTCTTTTGTAGGATCATCATTGTATGAGTGTTGGAACACAGTTAGGATGGAGATGGTGAGAGGAAGCGACATTTAAATAGTATGTCACTCATCCCTCTGTAGTTAGTAAATTCAATATCTAAAACTTAAGGAAATCGTCATGTTCTGGTGTGTTTTGTTCTATATCTAGGTGGATCTAGGGAGATTAGTTAGTGTCCACACCTACCGATTAGTCTGATAACAAAATTGGCGACTCCACTGGGGAGCGGATTGTTTCCTAGTTAGTCTAGTTTCCCCTTGCTTTGATTGCTTGTTTTCTAGTCTCTGAGTCTATGGGAGATCCATCTAGACTCTATGGATCTGAAAGTTCACTCAAATTTCATCCTTTTTCATTTTTTTTCTTGTTTACAGGCATTCTCACACTGTACCCTTTAGTGGCCTGCGAGAAACACCTAAGTTCTCACCCTGGTGTTAAGTCCAGTGCGAACCCCTCGCATTCAACCTTTGTTCAGCCTGCGAGAATCTTTGATTCTCGCACTGTAATACATTGCCAGCTTGCGAACTTGTTCGTAAATTTTTTTGGATTGGGTCTTGTCATCTTTTGATGACCCAGTTTTGCTTTGATCAGCTGGATTGAGCTTTTGGAGCCTATATTGATCTGCTTATAGTCTGCTTGACATCCTTTGAGTTTCTTTTAGCCACTTTTGCTTTGTTTGGTTTTGAAGGATTAGTCTCTTGCTTTGAGTGTCTTTCAACTACAAAGCGTGTGTTTTCTTTAGAATTGTTTAGGGAAAGATCAAATTTCTTCTGAATAGTTCGCTTTAAAAGAAAACTTTTAGTTTGGGTTTCT
>SNQJ01S0264100.1:0-12057 GCA_010110895.2 Picea sitchensis | reverse complement strand
TAAAACTTTACGTATGCAGGGGGATGAAGCATTGAGTGGAGGGATAAGGTGATAAATGGAAGGATAAGGTAATAAATGGAGGGATAAGGTGGGTGGCATTAAAGGAGGGTAGGAGTCGGTGAATGGAGGGGGATATGACTGGGTAGAGGCCTTCAGGAATGGATTATGAAAATTTGGGGAGAGGAGTATTATTGCAGGGAGGACTGTATTTTCTGGGGGATATTTTTTGGTTTTGGAGGTTGGGTGAACTATTGTAGGGGCACCAAGTTACTGGGAGTTTTGGGCTCGGGGGCCAAGAATCCTCACGGGATCCTGGAGCTAGGGAGCCAGATAGGATGCTCCTAGCTGGTTGGGTGGTTAGTCGGTTTTGGGTAGGGTTTGGTTAGAGCATCAGGCAGAGTTTTGGGCAAGTAGCAGAGAGGACAGCCGGATATTGGGATAATAGCATCAACCAAAGGTATCTATATTTATGAATTTGCTGGGTTATGGGGTTGTTATGTAATTTATTAGATTGTTGTTCATAAATTTAAATACCCTTGGTTGATGCTATTATCCCAATATCCAGCTTTTCTCTCAGCTACTTGCCCAAAACTCTACCTGATGCTCTGACCAAACCCTGTCCAAAACCGACTAACCACCTAGACAGCTAGGAGGGGGCTATCCGGCTCCCTAGCTCCAGAATTCTGTGAGGATTCCTGGCCCCCGAGCCCAAAAATCCCAACAACCTGGTGCCCCCTACAATAGTTTACCCAACATCCAAAACCAAAAAATATCCCCCAGAAAATACATTCCTCCCTACAATAATGCTCCTCTCTCCAAATTTTCATAATCCATTCCCAAAGGCCTCTGCCCAGTCATATCCCCCTCCATTCACCGACTCCTACCCTCCTTTAATGCCACCCACCTTATCCCTCCATTTATTACCTTATCCTTCCATTTATCACCTTATCCCTCCATTTATTACGTAAATTTTTAAAATAAATAAAAATTATTAAGCTCTTAATTCATTACCCTAACCTTTAATGAGTTAATTAATTAATCAATAGATATAAACAGTTAATAATTAATTAATTAATTAATTAATATTATTAATAAATAATCATTGTTTAACTAAAATATATTAGGACAGTTAATTATTTAATTAACTGTACTTGATAAACCCTATGTAACTATTTAACTAGGGTTGTTACATTCTACAACATAACTTTACTCATAACCAGTGTGATCTATTACTCATATCAACCATTTGTTTTATAGAATTCGTTAGTGACACCTTGCCATTTGTACATTTAATTCACTTTTTAAAATAATTAATAAGGAATTATTCACCCCATACACTTTTCACCAGTTCCCTTAGTTTCACAAGTAAATCGACAATTTATTTTAATTAAAAGTCAATTTCCCTCACCCATCCTAAACATGCTCCTAAAATCACTCCTAGTTGTCCCTTTATTCCCTTTATTTCCAATTAATGACTGACGCCTTTCTAAAAAAGAGTTGAGTTAAAATAGGAATCTTCTCCTAGTTAGACTATTGTTAACTAGACTCTAGATTCCTATCTATGTGTACCCAATCCTTTGGATTTATTACAATTTTACCTTAAATTCCAATTTGGTAATTACTTGCACATATGTGTATTAAATCACTCTTTTGATTTATTTTATTTTCATTGATTTCTTAAATTGATTTATTTCATCCCCTCATTATTTAGTTTATGAAATTAGTTTTTCGTCTTCTCACTAACTTAGACTTAGGATTTGTACAATATTTATTTGCAAATTCTTAGACTCTTAGGGATTATGATTATTAAATTCATTCTTTAATTAATTAATTAATTCTCTAGTGCTCCAAATTTTACAATGTTTAACATTCGCTCAAATTTTTCTAGGCCACCTAGATTCATTGACTCAATTTTTAATTCTACGACGTGTCTTTCAAGATGAACTCGATGCTCCAAGGGTGCCACTCATCTTTGATTCAAATTTTTAATTACGTAATGTGCCCTTCAAGATGCACTTCGTGTTGCAAGGGTGGAACTCATTTTTGACTGGTTTTGGTAGTTGTCCAACCCTTGGAGTCAACACTCCATTTGGGCGACCTTCTGAGAGACTAAGGGCTTCTAAGTTATAATGACCCTGCCTTATTGTTTGCCCTTTAGAATCTTTGTGAGAAACTGTCTCAGTCTGCCCTCACGACATCGTGGATCTCTTGAACTAGGTAATTGTTAACCTACAATTTGATCCACGACGATAGTGATAGTAGGCTATGTCAAGGATGTTTCCACACCTCTCCCTAAATATTTGGTTTCTGTGCATGGCCCCTTTACTCCTTATGTGAGTCCGATTAACAAGAAATCGTCAACATGCATCTATCAATGAAACATTTTCAATGATCCATAAACAACATCATAATATATTCGATTGTATCTCACATATGCATAAATGAAATACTCAAACCAATAAAATCCACTCCCTGAACCAATCCATAGTCCAAGGAGGTCCATTGATGCCATCGACATCCTCAATTTGTCAAGTGTCATTCACACTCAGGAGAAAATCATTAACAACATCTGTCAATACATAGATATCAAAGAAACATAAATAATAATTCATCAACATCATCGTAATAACACATAAGAGAAACAAAAAACCATATACTCAAACTGGATCACTTGCAAATATGTTTCCACAAAGAATAAGTCAATAACATGCGCTCGCAAGAGCGATATGCTACAAACACCTTCATACTGATTCTCTTGAAAATTGGAAATAACAGTCCAATTGGTGAAATAAGTGTCTTGCCACCAAAAGGTATTCGGGTTTCATTTTTTTCCTTCCACTGATCCATGCACGCATTCACTTTAGTTACAATTTTTTTTAATGTAGACTCTTTTAAAACTCCGTTTAAACTAGTTATGGAGTTATAGGGTCTATGAAACCCCATATGTACTATTTTCTCAACGACCTAATGTCTGTAATAAATGTATTTTTTCAAACATTTTGAGATCTATTATATCAGATATCTCGCTCTGTTAATAGATAAAAAAAGAATGTATTTGAGACTTTTATTCTTTTCTACCTATACTCAACATAATAGTAGAAATTTTAATACAGTCTATTTATACTTGTTTCTTTCTAAAGTAATTTGATTTTGTATAGTAAATGAACAATAATAAAAGAAATAAGTCTATCATGGCCAATAGGCACATATACACAGTTTTATATTTATATATATATACATATACATACATATATATATATACATATACATACATATATATATATATATATACTAAACTATAACACTTCAAAAAACGTCACTACAGATACTGTTACACAGTGGCAAGCCACAAATCTAACACAACTACACAATACACTTAAATATATTCTGATTTATATATATTGAATATAAACAATAACATCAACCATATAACATAAACAATAAAAGTACATAGCTGAGATACATATCTGAATACTGATGCTGGGAAACAAATGGAAAAACGATGTTCCACCCAACCATAGAAACAAAACAACCACGATCACTTGTCCTGATCACCCCCTAGCCTGACCATGACTCCATAAGGGAAAAGTAAGTCACACTCCTTAGCCATTGTCACCTTCAATAGTTCAGAAAATGTTTTTCCTCACACACGATGTGTTCATAACAACAAAACAATTTTCAATCCCCAACATACTAAGAAGCATCCCGCCTCCCACATATGTTGTATTTATCTTGTGCCTAGGACTTTCCATTCCTTTCCCTCCTTGGGGAAATTCACATATTTACAAATCCTTTATTTTCAAGGGATTTCAGTGACATAACTCAACTTTTGACACTTGTAAAAATTAGCTTTGAGTTAACTCAAACTTGTTCCCCACTCATGAACTCATCGTCAACTATTTTTTATCTGGTTGTTCCATTTGTCTTCTAGCATTTAATTTATTAAAATGTTTGTCTCATATATGTGTCCATCAAAACATGACAGTTGGGAAAGTAAAACCTTTTCCCAACAGTCATAAAAATAATAATTACATATTCCAAAATTCTAAATTCATATTTTTCATAAATGGAAATTTGTTTCTAAATTCGAATTTCCATAAATGGAAATATATTTCTAAATTCAACTTGGAATTTATTTTCTAAAAATTTGAGGATATCAGAGAGACAATTTTTTTTAATAAATTAAATGTTGGAAGACAAATGGAACAACCAGGTTAAAAATAGTTGACTATGACTCCATAAGTGCAGAACAGGTTTGAGTTAACTTAGAGTTTATTTTTACAAGTGGTAGAAGTTGCATTCTGTCACTAGCAACCCCTAAAAATCAGGTATTTTTAAAGCTGCGAATTTCCCAAGGAGGGAAAGGAATGGAAAGTCCTACGCATGGGATATATACAACATACGTGGGAGGCATGACGTTGATTAAAATGTTGGGGGAAAGAGAACTGTTTTGTTTTTATGAGCACATATGGCGTTAGGAAAAACGTTTTCTGAACTATTGAAGGTGAACAATGGATAAGGAGTGTTACTTAGTTTTCCCTTATGGATTCATGGTCAGGCTAGGGAATGATCAGGACAAGTGATCGTGGATGTATTATTTCTATGGTTGGGAGTAACGTGGTTGGTCCATTTGTTTCCCAACATCAGTATTCAGATATGATGGGATATATACAACATAATGCGGGAGGCAAGGACGCTGGATTAAAATGTTGGGGAAAAGAGAACTGCTTTGTTTTTTATGAGCACATATGGTGTTAGGAAAAAAACGCTCAACTGAACTATTGAAGGTGAACAATGGATAAGGAGTGTTACTCAGTTTTCCATGGATTCATGGTCGCTAGGGAATGATCAGACAAGTGTATCTTGGATGCATTATTTCATGGTTGGGAGTAACGTATTGGTCCATTTGTTTCCCAGCATCAGTATTCAGATATGTATATCAACTATGTAATTTTATTATTTTTAGTGCTATATTGGTTTGATCGTTGTATGGTGGATGTTTTATAATTATATATATAAATAAGAATCTAGTTAACTGGACTATATAGCCATGATGGATTCATATCTTGCCATTGTTTAGAAATTCCTATTAGTATTGTTTTCTATGAAGTGTTATAGTTTGATATATATATATATATATATATATATATATATATATATATATATATATAGATAGATAGATAGAAATATTTGTATATGTGCCTCTTGGCCATAGTATACTTATTTCATCTTTTATTGTTCAATTACTGTACACAATCAAACTACTTTAGAAAGAAACAAGTGCAAATAGACTATCTCAAAACTCCTATTATCATGTTGAGTATAGGTAGAAAAGAATAAAAGGTCCCATAATACATTTTTTTATCTATATTTGTAGAAAGACATCTAATACAGTAGATCTCAGAATATGATAAAAAAAAAAATACCATTATACAGTCAATAGGTCACTAACCAAAATAGTACAATTGGGGCTTCCTTAGACCCAAGAACTCCGTAGCTAGTTTAAAAATAATCTTAAAGAGTCTACATCAAACTGTTTGTAACAGAAGATAGTAAGTGCATGGACCGTTGGCACATCCATGGAACCTGCATCACATTTTGGTTGCAGGATGCCTCTCTCGCCAAGATGAACTGATGTTTTCAACCTACAAGGGGGAAAGCCGAAAGTGTGAATATCAATACTAGATTTTCAATTAACTACAAGAATTAAATAATAAGTAAGTTGAAGGCGTAACTTATCATGGATCCATATTGAATCTCTCACAGATTATCCTGTCGTCGAGAAATAATTGATTGGTGACTCAGGAGGAGGAGCGGGCTCATAACCATCTCATGGGTTCCCTCACAAAAAAAAGAGGCCCATCATCAAAATATATCTTTGTGCAATTTTAACTTATTAGATTTAAGAGAGAAAATGATACATTAATAAAGTTTTGTTGCTTTCGTAAAACCTGTACATATTCTTTAACAACTTTAGAGTATAAAATATAGAGAGAAGTTATAAATTTTTTTACAGAATGTAATCAAAGAGAAGAAACCTTGCGAACGATTAATTAGAAGAAAGGAAACAACAAGAAGTCTAGTTTACAAAGGCTAAAACAACAAAAGATTTCCATCGAGATAATCTATATTACATAGTAATTCATAGAAGGGATTACATAGAAGTAATTTATCAGAATTCATTACAGAAAATTAAATGATGGAGGTAATTTACTTGGAAGTATTATAGAACTAAAAACAAAGCTAGCAAGATTTTTGAGACAGAACTACAAATAGTTTTCCTCACAGTATACAGACGAAATTTCCAATTTCAAATAATCAAAGTACTCAATGGAGAAACTACAAATATAGAAATAATTATAACCGAGACAAATATTCAACCGTGATATGCAGACGAAAATTCTAAATCCGAGGATATTTTACATAAACACAAATGGTTTCAGTTTGAATGTACAAGAATCTTATTCCTATAAAATTAATTAATTTTTTTAATGTATGACAGTGCAACCATGCATGAAGGCTCTTTGCAAAAACCCTTTCATCGTGCTTACAACAGGAGGATACCTCGATTGAGGGAATTTTTAGGATCCATTGAAGAATAAACGAGTAGACCCTTCCTTGTATAGAAAAACATGGCATTCAATTAAAGTTCCATATGTATGGGAACGTTTGTGCGAGGAATTTTAAACAGAACAATGTACACAATTCAGAGACAATTTTAGTTTTAAGAGAATAAATCTATTAGCCCTTCCATGTAGAGTAGACAATATCCTTACCCTAAATCACCAAGATATATCTTAACAGTCACAGAGGGTAGAAAACACATGTTAATGGAGTTATACCATTGACATTCTCACAGGACAGATAGGGATACATCTAATGTCGATATTCATGACCATTACAAAAAGGATATTAAGAAAACCCAACTAATGACTTTGAAAGACAGTCTAGGATATTTTCCCTTGATAGTTTTGTAATTGACTATCATCAGAGTTAAGAAGGAAGCATATGAAAAGAACATAATTGTTCTTCATTCTTTTTACAGAATACTTACCCTACATTGCTTCATTACAGAGACGTTACTACAGTCTCTGTAGATCCAAACAAAGTACGATAAAAATTAAATGATAAATTTACAAGAGAGTCCAAGTATTTCTTGCAGTAGGGTATCATCCTTGGGTTTCGAACTATGAAGGAAGCATAGAAAAATGATGATCATAACAACAGTAAAGGGTTTCAACGCTAAAACAAAGAAGATCGTAATATAGAAACACGGTTCAAAAAACCAACAGAGAAATACTTTGCACCAGAAGAAAACTCTTCAAACCTTTTACATAGCATGTAAAGGATCTTACCTATTCATACCTTTTACATAGCGTTGTTGCCTCCACCCCCACTCAGGGCCAAACGCCATTTAGGTAGCCGGTCCCCAGGAGTATCATGGCAGGGAATACTAGTGAAAAAATACAAGGAAATGTCGATTGCGATGGAAAGAAATGGCATCTTGAAAACACTATCCATGACTTAAAGAATGACAAAGTACGCCCCCCCCAATTCCATATGAATCTAATTGAAGTGGATAACTCGCAATGGGTGGTTTTCTGGAGTGTCGGGATGAAGGATACTGAGTAGGTAGTTATTCCATTAATGGACCTACCCTGCCTTAAATGCCAAAAATCCTTAGCTTCTAAAGCACAGGTGTGATTTGACATCCACCTTGTCACTTTAAAGAACCACTTTAACCATGTTGTAATTTGTGTGTAACGTATTTCGAATGAACGGAGGTTTTAAACACATGCTTATAGTTTAACACAATGGTTTTGTGGGGTTATCGTATACATTTAAATGTGGGTAGTATAGTTTTATTATAATAGAAATGATTTTCATCGGTATTATTGTAATCCTAGAGCGTTTACACTAGGGACCTTGGTAAGCTTATATCATAGCTTATAACAATACAAAATATGGAAACTACCTTAATATCGTATCATAGCTTACAATAATATAAGTTATGGACCAATCCTTCAAAACATTGTGGAAGGGTGTAATAGTTATAATAGTAAGTTATAACTTGTATTTTAATTCCGTCTAGTGGAGGAAGAAATATTTTTCATAGGAAGATATCTTCATGAGTCGATCAATACACATATTTTTATTAGTTTTTATTGATTAGACTATCAATTTTTCCGCTTCGAAATTTATTTTTATTTAGTAAATTTGGGGCATATTACATATGGTATCAGAGTTGTCAGTTACAACACTTGGACCTCGTGGAAATACCAAAAAAAAATTCCCATCAAGGAAAAATCTAACAAACATTATTTATTGTTACAAACGTAAAAAATCAAGCCTCTTGTGAAAATGTCAACTTAGAATGAAGAAGGAGATAGACCTGAAGGAAATCCAAACCAGGAACTTCCTAGACACCCAGAACATAACAGTGAAGGAATTTCAACCACCCAAGTATTGGAAACAATGAGGAACCTTATTTTAGAATTACAAGTGTTTAAAGATGTGATAAAGAAAGTTGGAAAAAAGATCAAGAAGATCACCGGAATAATGATATGTTGCTACCGCATTATAGTAAACAAAAAATATTATAAAAGATAATGAGAGGGAGAGGTCAACAAAACTTCCTTTGAAGAATTCTATTCATGAAATGTAGTAAGGAAGACAACTCATTTGAGGACACACGCATGACATAAAACAAGGTATTTACAGGAAGGAAAATAAAACAATTGGACCACCTTGAAGGTGAATTCAAAAAAATAAAAACCTCCAACTTTTATGGAGAATCAAACTAGTGAGGAAGTTGAAGCATGGATGTTAGACATTAATAAATACTTTCATATTTATAATTAATCTAGTAATATGAAGGTTATAATGTCCATTTCTCCTCTATAATTTAAAGAGAAAATCTAGTATCTAGTGGCAAGACCCAAAACTAGTGAAAGGATTGAAAGAAAAAAGAATGAAATGGTCATAATTCAAAAATTATTTCAAGAAACAATACTTATCAAAAATTTATTACGAAATAAATTCAAGGAATTTTATGAACCATGACTAGGAAAAATGGCTATGGATGATCCGATTAATAAATTCCTAGATCCGCTGTGTTTGTGCCTTATATCGAAGAAGATAAGGTAAAAATACAAAAGGTTCTTAAGTTGTCTACCACATTCATATAAGGATATAATTGAATTTGATAATCCTAAGTATTTAAATGAGGTGTTTAGGAAGGCTAGAATATGCTATGAACAGTACAAACATAGATCTAAAATTCCAAGGCATGGAAAGACAAGAACATGATAAAATGAATCAACGAAGAAAGGTTTCCCACCAACCCCCTTCCGTAACATGAAAAAAGGATTCCAAAGGAAGGAATATCACTCAAACACACATCATACTCAAAGGGTAAATAAACTAGTTATTTTTGGATTCAATAAGGTAGGGGACAATCCTAGAGAACCGTTGAAATGTTGCAAGTGTGGAGAACCCCACCCACGGCTAAGAGCATTTTCCACGCTTAAACCCATTGGTAAAAAATTTAGTCCACTGTGTTCAAGATGCTTCAACAATAGGAAATATTGGCAGAAGCATGCATGGGATCAATGTAGCTGTGGATGGAAGGTAAGAAGACCACCAATCCACTATAATAGAAGTTGAAGGTAAAATTCATAACAACAATGTTTATATATTAATTGACTCTGGATCTAGTCTATGTTATATTACCAAAGTTATTAGAATCGAACAAGTTAAAGAAGTTAAAACATGCTAAATCTTGGTTTGTATAGCTAGCAACAGGGACAAAAAAGGAACATACCGAGACCTCTGCTAGAACTGAGTATAAATGGTCAAAATACAAAGCTAAATCTCAACGTATTACCTTTAGGGTCATATGACATACCATCTATGGACTGGTTAGAAAAATATAAAGTGATATTCAATTGTTATGACAAGTCATTCATGTACAAGGATGAAAATAATACAGCCAAAACAATTCAAGGAATCAAAAAACCAATTTCTCTTAGGAAGATATCAAAGAATGCAATCAAGAAAATGTATTAATAAGGGGTTGAAAAGTACATGCTATTCAAGTAACTAATATCGTAGAAAAATAAATAAAACCAAGTTTGGAATACTCTGCAGTTATCCATGGATTCATAGATGTGTTCGTGAGAATAAATACCTCAAAACTACCCCTAAGGAAAGAGATAGATTATCTATTGATCTATTATCTGGATCTGCCCCAATATCAAAGGTACCTTATAGAATGAGCACACATTTGAAAGAACTAAAATCCAGCTATTGTGGACCTAGGATAAAGAGTATATTAGACCAAGTGTGTAACATCCTACCAAGCGCACTTAGAAAACTTATTATTGAGGACACTTTCTCTAAGTGATTTTGACTCTTTCCTGATGTTAAACTATTTTATCCTTTTTGATTATGATGCATTAAGATAGATGACATGATGTTTTACTAATTCCATGTGATGTGTTAGTTGACTCCGGCCATTGAGTGTGCGGTGGTTTCAGACCTTGAGGGTGCAAAGGCATCAGTAGAACCCCTTGGACTCGATTGAGCCGTGGAGTGTGCTATTTGGGTTGATTTATTTTACTCATGATATTTCTTTGATCCGATGATATGATGTTGACATGTTCTCACACGACCGTTGGGATGATGCAAAGCAATCTATAGCTTTCCTCACCGTAATTCATATGGAGTAAAGGGGCCATATATGATTTCCAGAGAGGTTGAGGAGAGGGGTGGACAACAACCTTGCTAACGCTACTAGCACTCCTGGCCGTGGGTTTGAATCAGAGGTTAACACCATTTCAGAGGATCCATGGTCGCGGAGGGAGGACTCCCGATACGCCATGATGATCTTCTAAGGGCGCACATGAGGGGCCTTATTCTTAGAACCCTTAGTCTCCCACAAGTTCACCTCGCTGAGTGTTGACTCCAGGGGTTAAATGTCTACCAATCAAATTCAGCTTACGGCACCCTTTGAGCACGCGGTGCATCCCGAAGGGCACATCACACAAAAGAAGCAAAAGAGCTTAGGTGGCACCCCTTGAGCACGTGGTATCCCCGGCGGCACGCTGCGATTGATGTGGATGAAGGAAACAACCTAAATATCCCTAAGACAAGAATAATCTTTAAGAGATTTCTAAACAACTTCCCTAACCCAGCTGACTTCAGCTCAGAATCTAGTACTAAGTCCAAAATTAGGTAAAATTTAGTCTAACCCTAAGAGCATACCTCCTGGAATAAAAATAACAAAAGAAACAAAAACCCACCTAAGTAATAGTTGGGTCTTCATAAAATTCTTGGGGCGATGACGAGGGTAAGTTTTAAAGCAAATCTAATAGTTTTAAAACTTTGCAAAGAAGAAATTAATTCCTAATTGGTGGGAGAATGACATCACCTTCGTAGTGTAACATAAAGAAAATTCCAAAAAAAAAAACTAAGACCATTATCCTCTCATTATCCATGTCTACATTATTAAACTATCCTCCATCACCTTAATCTTCCAGTGTCCATTTCCCATTTACATGTCCATTTCACATTACTAAATCACCATCCATCCCCTTAATTTTTCATTATTCCTCTTTTATGTAATACATCTACTTTTCCCATATACATGTTTGTCATCACTTTAATCTCTTATTAACCTATATATATATATATATATTAAGGATAAATTAAAATGATGGATGATGATAAATTAAAATGATGAATAACATGCTTGTAAATAGGAAAAACAAAGTAATATATATATTATAAACAAATTGACGTGTATTCCATAATCTCTAATTTATAGAAAAAGAAAATAATTTATGGAGAAGGGTAGGGATGAGTGACACTTGTAAAAGAGATAAATTTTTAGGGTTTCATTAAAAAACTAAAATTTATTATGATTTAGGGTTGGAGGGGCATAAAAAGAAGGGAGGAAGGGAGAAAGAGGGGGGGGAAGCTATTAGGTATTGTTATGCTGCCAAAATGGAGAGGGGGACTGATTGCTTGTGAGGAGTTGGGGATTTTCTCAGCTGT
>SNQJ01S0264099.1:0-12057 GCA_010110895.2 Picea sitchensis | reverse complement strand
TAACCTGAAAAACCATCAATCATAGACATTATGTTAGCTCCAACTACTTTTTCTAAAACATGATCCATCTTAGGTAATGGATAATTGTCCTTAACTGATGATCGATTCAGATTTCTAAAATCTACACACAGTCTGATCTCACCGTTTTTCTTTCTCACTAGGACTAAATTGGCTACCCACTCAGAGTATCTCAGTGGGACAATGATTTTAGCGTCTAGGAGTTTTTTGACTTCTTTTTCTATTACTGGTAGTAGGATAGGATTAATCTGCCTGATTTTTTTTCTTAAAAGGTTTGACACCTGGTTTCAGAGGAATTTTATGTTCCATTATAGTAGTTTCATAAATTCTCAATTCATCATAAGACCAAGCGAAAACGTCTTTATATTTTCTAAGCAACTCAACATACTTACTTTTGATTTTCGGAGACAGATATTTGGATAATTTCACCAACCTAGGATTTTCTTTGGTACCTATATCGCAATCCTTGACCTCCTCTGGCTAAGGTTGTAAGGTAGACTTCAAAGGGATGTCATCATGATTAAATAGCCTTTCTAAGGGGATCAAACCCTTGGGTATCTGATTATTTTTTAAAACAAGCATCCGGTAGTTAACGATTTTATCTTGGAACTCTTGGGGGTCTTCGCCCTCCTGCATGATCCAAATAGGGTCATTATGGTTTTCTTGGTCGGCATGTGTTTCGACCAAGTCATCTACTATATATAAAAACTTTCAGAGTTGTTCATCATCCTCAAAAACTTGGTAATGTTGTATGTTATTCGGTATGGAAGGCCTATGTCTCATTAGTATATGGTATTTTAGTTTGAAAGTAGTGGGAGGTGTGAACGTTGAAGCTGCTTTGGCTAATGCACCCGCCTATTGATTTTGTGCTCTTGGAATATAATGAATATTAACAGAGGAGAAAAAAATTTCGATCAGATCCCAAACACAATTTCGATAAGACCTTAACCTACGATGTTTGGCCTGGTATTGACGATTTACCTATTTCACGATTAGCTCTGCATCACCAAAGACTTACAAGTTTTTAATTTTCATTCTCCTACCATATTCCAATCCTAACACTACGGCTTCATACTCGCATACATTATTAGTGTGGTCAATGTTCCACTGTAACCTATAAGAGAAAGGGATAATGAATTTGTCACCATGTGCCACAAAAAGCACCCGAGCTCCTGCCCCAAAATAAGATGAGGCACCATCAAAAAACATTTTCCAAACACCAATGCTATATACACCCTTTTTTATTTGTTCTTTTTCTTTTTTTATTTTCTGTACAACTTTCCTCTATACATACATCAATATTGTCATCGATAGATAAAATACAATTCCCTAAATCTTGATCAACAATATAAATAGGGTAGTTATTTGGGTTATGCGGGTCACTTACCGTGAATGTTAACCTGGTTTCTCTGTACAAGCGCGTGAATTGTCCTCCAAAAATCGGGATCGTGGCATACGTCATGTCGAGTTGGAGGGATCCTCCAAGTTTAGCGCCCCAAGACTTGGAGAATAGCATGCCATAGTTCGGGGGTATATCAACGACAACCACATCCATTAGAATGCCTTTCGTAGGAATATGTACAAGATTAACGACTAAATCTTTTATCATGCCTATACACTTAAATTTGCTTGAATCAAATGAATATAAATCTCCATAAGGTCTGGTGATTTCAAGACCAAGTCTATCCACAAAGGCTTTAGGCATTACATTGTGAGAGGCTCCATAATCTAACATGCAATTATGGACCAAGTGATCGTGCACAGTCAGAGTGATATAGAAAGGGGCAATGGTGTCTTTGGCACCTTCGAAATGTGGGCTAAAAATTATGTTAGCCTTGTCATCTTCTAAATTTATAACATCAGCTTGGCTTTCGTTTTCTGAAAAACTGATTAATTTAGCGATTTGTTTTCTGTAAATTGGATTTTTTGCCAGTTCGACAAGGGGTTTAGGGATTTTGATTTTATTTATTTCATTTTCCAGATTAAAACTTCCTATTGTTTTGTCGATCTCCATGGTTTGGGTTTCTAACCCCTTCTTTTCAGATATCCTTTGTTGTGAGGTTTTCGTTTCAGTTGCAGGAACCTCTACTTTCTGTGTGTTTACGACTGGTGTATCTGCTGACTTTGTCTTGGTAGGTTGTGTGTCAGCGGTCTTAGTTATTATAGTCTGTTTTTCAACGTTTTTTGAAATTGACTCGTCTGTTTCACCCCTCGGCAAAATCTTTTTCATTGGGGAGTTGTGAGGCTCTTATTTCTAGGCCTTAGATTCTACTTTTGGTGGAGTTCGGCCAATATATCGTTTGTGATTCCCTGATAGGTTGCATATTTTTCATAATCTTTCCTCGTTTAAAAAGGTTGTAGGCAGTCATCGCCAAGATTATTTATGTCTTCTTCTAGTTCCTCAAAATCTTCCACATCTTCTCCTCCTATAAAATTTTCGCTTTTGAAGGGGGTTTGGATTTTTTGATCCTCATTCTTAATTTTTCTTGGTGGATTTTGAGGGTTAGGATTCCTTCTGAAATCCTTTCTGGGAAAATGCTCATTCTGCGCTTGATCTAGTTCCATTCTTGAGATCTTATTTGACAACTCTTTGATTATTCTAGCCATGTCGTCCATTTTGTCTTTCGAAGATCTTCGTGATCCAGAGGGTCCCCCTTGTTCTCTGTATCTTCTACTTTCTTTGTTTCCAGTCTCAAATTTGGTTTTCATCTTTCCTGATGCCATCATCTTTGATTCAATTTCTATGGCATCATCTTGCATTTTAGTGAGGTCTACTGATCTCCTCTCCCTCAATAAGAGGGCGAAATCAGGGTCAAAAGCTCCAGCGAAGGTTACTTTCGTTGCTGGTTGGGAGGGTTTGACCTCGACTAGAATTTTATTATATAGTTTATTAAACCTTTGGTTAAACTCGAGAACTGATTCAAAGTTTTTCTTTCTTAGAGCCCCAAATTCAGTTAGATAATAGAGATGGTCTTTCCTCCCCCCCCACTGTCTAATAAAAGCATTTTCAAGTTCCTCATATGACGGTATAGATCCTGCTGCTAGACCTCGGAACCACGTTCTTACCCGACCTTCAAAAGTCTGAACCAAGAGTCTCGAGTAGACATCTTCATGTTCGAGTCCAAGGATGTCAGCGAATTGGTCAAATAAATTGATGTGTTTGTTTGTAGTCAAATCACCCTCTCCTGTGAATTTCGGTAGATTCTTCATGTAGTTTTCAGGTAAGTCATGGAGGGGAACTCGGAGGACCAAAGGAGCATATCTGGTAGCCACCTTTGCAAAGATTCGAGGGGGTGGTACTTGGCCGCATGCTCCTCCTCCTCCAGCACCACCTCCAGCAGTGTCTCCTCCAGCCACAACCATTGATGATTTAGAGGTTGATGCTTGGAGACTATAAGGAAGGGTTTCAGGAAATTGGTTATCAAGGGACATGAAACTTGAGGAAGTGGAACTAGGGAAAAGTGGACTAGTTTCTTCAGACTCACATGGTGAATATAAAGGAGAACCAACAGGAGTCGTGTCAAGAAAAATAGGATGATCATAGGAGCTCTGAGAGATAGGAAAATGAACTTCGTGAAGTGAAGAGGTGTCAATCAAAGCGGGAAGTGAGGTAGATCTTTTACCTCTATTGGTGAAAGAAACTATTGGGAAAATCACAGTTTTAAAATCAGGCGAGACCAAACCAAGCTCAAGGGTTACAATCCTATTGACAAGTAATTCTCCGCAAGGAGGTGGGGTATTTGATCCTTCAAATTGACCTCTAGTAATCGACTCTGTAATTTTAAGTTGATAAAACTTATTTGTCCATGATACAGTCTGTTTAAGATATCTTCTTGATTTTAAAATTTTTTCTAGATCGGGAACAGGTGGAGTCTGTTTGTCGTCTGGGTTTTTCCTAGTGTTTTTTCGTTTTAAAGCCAATCTATTTATCGTGGAGTCGCCAAGTGAAAGATAAAGGTAGCCTTAGAAGGTTTTCAATCTTTGTTCACTATCAAAGAAGGAAAGTGTCATTGTTGTTCTTCCCAGGGAAAAAACTTTGTTTCTTCGTTCCCCAGCAACGACACCAAAAAGATGTTGTTTCTGAGTTTATACTTTAAGGCTCTAAAGTATACCTTCAAGGCATCCAAAAAGATAGAGAAAGTCAAGGATAGAAAAGTCAGTTATACAAAAAAAGGGGTATCGTTGGTTTCTTAACTGTCTCTGTCTAGCTTCCAAGTTTTCCTGGATACTAATATCCCTTTCAATTGTTGCCCATGAACGTTCTAACTCAACTCGGTTATTTGTTGTTTGTAAGATGGTGTTAAATAAATTTAAGGCAATGCTCATTTGATCTGATAGTCCAGGCTCGATATTGGGTTGTCTTGTAACTGGTACAGTCATGAGGGATGCAGACCGAGAAGATAAATTCTGGTGTTTTCTTTTAGGGTTTGCTATTTTTGTTTTAAAATATGTAAGAAGAATTCCAAAACCTTGAATTAATAGTATGATGAAACTAAAGGTCATTTCCGGTATCTGAGTTAAATTTTGAAAAGGGAATATGCATGAAATGAAAAGAAAACATAAAGCTGTCGAACAAGGTGAGGCATCAATTAAGGAGGAATCTCACTCTGTGACAGAGGAATAAAATAGTTAGGAAAAACTCTTAATGAAGCATATCCTATTGAAATCTAAAACATTTACAGGTCTTGTACTTGTTGATAGCCAATACAGAGGAAAAACTGTAATCGATTAAATTGCAAGAATAATTAATCACCACAATAAAGGTTGTACTAAATTGCAGTTAAGCATTCATCAAAGAGACATGTGAAAAATATGAAACAACAGAGAAGCACATAACTCAAACTTGACCAGATCTGGAATCTTCAATCTGTATTTGTATTAATTCAAAAATATCTTCAAATTCTTCTTTACAATGCACCCAACAAAACCCTCGTTTCAGTCTCCTGAAATTATACTTATACCATATCACCAATACATTGATGGTTGGTGATTTCTTAACTCCTAGGGGCAAACAGTTACAAAAATGCAAACCTCAACTGTTTGCATGATTATCTTTTATTTTTCTGTCGTCCTGATAATATAAGATTTCAAAATGATACTTCATTGTTTTATTGAAGTATCTCCTTCTTTCGACCCAATACATTCAATACATTTTTCCAGAAAGTGTACAAAATTTTTGGGAGGCTCTCGAAAATCCTTCACTTCGAATAGATAAAATTTTCTCTGAATTTTTGGAAGCTGGTCTTCAATCCCCTTACTAACAAGCTTAATTGATTGCAATTTTGAGTTTGGCTTCACCAGCCACCTGTTTATTAGGGTAACATCAATTTCCTTTAATTGTGAAATTTCCATCTGAATTTCGTTCAAACCCTCTTTGAAATTCAACTGGTGTCTTACAATGTTTATCTATCCTAATTGCTCAGTGCAATTGTATCTTCCAATACCTAATGATCCCTTGTCCACCAAATCAAAGATTTCTTCACAATCATCTTTGATTTCCTTAGCTATTCTCTTGTTTTCTGCTATGTTGGCCTCCCATACTTTGAGAAGAATAGCGCCTCTGATCTGCTTTGTGACAGATAGCTTTGGAGTTTTCAATACCTCTTCGTTTTCTGAACATACAACTGCCCTTTGGAAAGTGGCCTTTGCTGCTTTAGCTTCTTTTTCTTTAAAAATAATATTATCAAAAGCATTGCTTACTTCTTGAAAATAATTCAGAATAATCTCTACTTTGGAGATTAATCTTTGTTGCTCGGCTTCTATCTTCGTATGTATTTCTAGTGACCGATCCTAAAAAACTTTCAAATCTATAACCTGGCCTTTCATTGAATTTAATTTATCATGTCATTGTATTACCAATTCTTCTTGCTGAATAACCTATGTTTGGATAGTCTGGTTCATCTTGTCTAGACTTGACTTAAGCAATTGAATTTCCTGTTTGTCAACAACCCTAGCTTGATCCAGACCTTTATTTATTTCTTCTCTGACATTTTTCTCGGTATCTTTTAGTTGGTTTTGCAACTGGACTATCCTGTGGTTACTCTGTTTCAACCTTGTTCTCATATTGTCAACATTGAATAGATTTGTTGTTGCTAGAGCTCCCATGGAGCCCGCTACCTCTGTAGCGAAATATTCCTCTTCCAAGTTCTACTCATCTACCAGCACCCTGTGTTTCCTTACCATACCACCTTCTCTCATATACATCTCCTGCTTTAATACAACCTTCCTCTTTTTACTGAAAAAGTAATCAGAGGGAGGTATTTCTTCTATAGAGACAGGGGCGAGGTCACTAGCATATATGACTCCTATCTGAGGGAGTCCAAAAGTAGACTGTAAGGGGGTCAAGGAAGCAATGGGACTACCCAACTCAGTGGATTATGTTTCCCTTGTTGTCTTGGGGGTATCAACATGAACAATAGATGGTGAAGGGGGAGTAGATTGACTGGACTCAGGAGGTGTCCCAAACCTTCTTTCTATTTTTTCTCCTGGATTCTCTATCTCTGGGACTTCTTTGTTTTGTGAAGATCCCTCGCCCCCCTGTGGATTTTCCTCAGTGTCTACTTTATCCTGCGCTTTCTGTCCAAAACCTGGGGGAGTGTTTTCTTGTTCTGGAGTAGGGGTTGTTGCTTCTCCCTGTAATACCTTGGGAAAACCACTTCGTCTGTGTCTCTGGAAGGTTAGAAAACTGGTTTGCAAGTCGGATGGTAATGTTTGTACCCTGTCTAACACCTCCTCATAGGTTTTGGCCCCTTTCAAAATGTCATCGCGAGGGGATTCCTCATGTTCATACGCTTTCATGCCACAGTAAGCCATGTGATTTCCCACTATTTGATAAGGGTCGTGTTTCATGTGTTCGAGATCCACCAACTTGACCTCCTCTAGAGCTGCAGCTTCAACCTTGGAATGACCTAAGTTGAGCAGCGAAAACTTCCCAATCTGTACAGGGAAAACCGACCAGAACTTCTTCTGAGTTGTCTTTAATTTTATCCCAATGCCGCCTGTTATTATCTGATGAGCTACCTCCCTACACACCAATCTGTCAGGGAGGAATTTCATAAGTGCATGAGGAGGGATCAGACATCCGAAAACCCTGATATAGGAGAAATTCTCCTCAATAAACCAATCAACAATCGCCTTGAGGTTTCCTATGACCGACTCTAAAATACAGGGTGGCGCACAGCCATACAACATCTGATGCACCGATATCACCACGAAATGACATATTTCGTAGAAAGAATCCTTAGCATTTTCTTCCCACAACTTAGAATGATATTCATGAATAGGTTAAGTGCAGGTTGGGTTCCAACTCCAATTCATCAAAGGGAAAGGAGTCGTGAAACATATAACATCCATAATGTATGCGGACATGTAGAAGGCTATTGGTCGGCCACTGGATCTCGCGGTTTGATACTCTATAACCTCCTTACCTAGGTTATCTGATAGAATCTTGTTCTAATTGAAACTATAGCCTTCGGTTGTTTCATGTAAAAGGGGCACCCATTCTGCAGGGAAATGGGTAGGACTTTTCTTCCCCAAAAGTCTACATAGCATCATAGCCACATAGACCATGTACCCATTCAATGAGGTCATGGCATAAACGTTATGGGTATCGGCCTTGAATTTTGTTGGGTGTCTCCACCAGTCTTTGATTATGGCGAGCTATGTTTGATCTACCTTTGTGCATTCTTTCCTTTGAAATTCACTTACAAACTCTTTATTATAAATATACTTAGAATTGGGAGACAATTTGTACATTACTTGTATATGCTTCGGTCTGAAAGAGCCGACGATGACCCCTCGACTATCCAAAATGCTTCTCGCCTGCATGTATGTCCTCTCTAAAGCCCAACTGATCATATTGTTGTATGTCACGAGTCGTGGGCGCGTAGCTACTTTATGAAGTTCAGACTCTGCTATGTCCCAGAGTTTGTTTTCAGAATCATCGGGAAAATTCTTGATTTCGTAGTCCAAGGTTTCAAAAATTTGCCTCCAGGATTTGATGGAATCAATGGCATGCAGTGTAGTATCAGATATGACGTCTCCTTCCGGGCTTGAGCTTTCAACTGCTTCTTCACTTTTCTTAGGTGCCTTTCTAGGTGCCATAATGTTATCGCTAAATTGAAAACCTATTTGCAGAGGAAAAATATATAAGCCTGGATAAATGCAACTCACTCCCTATTGTAAAAAACAAGAATGAAATTCAAACTACAAAACGTTTATTAACCTTTATCTTGTTGTACAATGGGTGTACTGACACATGCGATAAGGAATTAATGTTTTAATGAGCAAGATATGCCTGGCGATATGCCTTCATGTCAAAAATATCTCCATTTATCCGTTATTAATACTGTCGCATATCTGCGATTTCAAACTAGAGTTTCGAAAGGACTGCTTTCAACAAATCCCGAAATGCGAAACACGAAGAGTAGTTTGGCCATAATTAATCATGTTTTAAACTAACTTAATTTAGTTTTAGAGTTTGTTAAAAATTCGCGATTTCGCATTTTGAAATTTCGGGGATCCTATACCCAAGAGGTATGTCATAAGCAAACCCCGAATCGCGAAATCGCGATGGGATTAATTTAGGCACTAATCACTTGTATTAATGCTTTAATTAATCGAGATTAGTAATTAATTTATTGTTTTTCAGAAGAAAAAAAACGGGGATCGAGCTTTCGAGGGTCGACATTTTGAAAGCACTTTGATACAAGAAAACTCGAATCGCAAAAGATTAATGAATTGTTGATTGTGTTTAAGAGTTTAATTAATCATGACTAAAGGGTAATTTGTGAAACGCGCGTCGGGACTTATAACACTCATTTTTTCTTTTTTCTTTTTTTATTACTTTTAATAAAAATCCTTTTCTGGATTTCGGCACCGAGACTCTAGAGTTGCCAACTAAAAATCATACCTCATGAAACGTCAAATCCCTAAACCTGAAAAAATCGAAAGACTATTGACTCCTTTTTAGGACTAAGGGCGGCTCCATGGCTAGGAAATAGCGAAATTTTGGGTTTAAAGGGTAAGAAATTAAACTTTGTGTCAACACCGACCATCATTCAAGCATGATTTAAACTATAGTGTGGATGGAGCTAAGCTTATAATAGAGGCCAATTTGAGAATGCATGTGAATTATGTTAGGAGATTTTCCCATTAAGATGAGTGAATGTTGTTGTTGAAGACTCCAAGTACATCTAGAATTCCTGAAGCCTGTGGGATTTAGATTCCTAGATAGTCTATGCTAGAGCCTTAAAGGGGATGAGAATTGCATGAGGGACTATATGGTAAAGAAGGGGATCCCATTTCTTGGGTTTTGCAGAGTGGGAAGAGAGATGGGTGGTTGGAATGGTTATAGGAGTCATGTACATGTGAAATTGTTGGGTAGCAAGGCCAAGTCAGGGGACTCTAGCCAGTGTTAGGAGCTCATTTGTCCTTGTGGACTCGTAGTCTTGCCTCATGTGTGGCATGTTGTAGAAATAATTGGTGCAACAATGCTCGTGGCTAGGAGGAATGTCTCACGTTTGCAACCAATTGTGCAATTCTTCATTAATGATAAGTATTATAGTTATTGACTTGATTATGATGTTTATGTTGTGTATTTTATATGTTATTTGTTATTATGTTTAGGAAATATTATGCATGTGTGATTTTGAATGTTTTCATGAGTTGTGCATGAGCATGCTTGTCAATTTTGCATGCACATACCTTCATATAACACAACATAGAATAGATTGGTATGAGACCTATGTAATTATGGTGAAATTGGAAGAAATTTCCAGGTATCCCACCATCCCAACAAGCACAGTGGTGGTTGGGTATCTTACACATATTTATTAAATCCTTCATCAAGGTTTATCGTCGGCAAGGTGGGATAATGAAGTAGTGCAGGGAACAATTTCGCAACGAGTTTTAGAGCAAGGCCATTCAACTTGGACTTTACCTAGTAAGAGTTTACCTTGGTCTTTGGTTGGTATATTGGATTTTTTGTCTAAAGGATTCAACATTAGGGTGTTTTCAGTGGTTAGTTATTATTGTGCTTTAGTTCTCAGAATTTGTTTGGGTTCTGCTTCTTGGAATTGTCATTGTACTCTAATTATGGCTTAGAATGTGGTCTTTCTACATATTTTTCTCCTAGCAATTTTTCCTTAGTTCTTTCTCGATACTCATTTCTCTAGCTCTCTGAGTTTTACTTGTAATTACTCCCCGTCACTCGATGCTCTGGTTTCTAAACTGTTGGGATATGTTTCACCAATTTTATCGAGATTTGGATGCATTTGTCTATTTAATTTTGGTTCTAGAAATCTATGGAATTCTAGCATATTGTTAGTGTTGTTGTTCAAATTGTGGTGCAAGGAGCATCTCCCGTGTGTTATATCTAGGGATCTTATGGGACACAATGGTTCCATCTTGAATTTCACAACTTTGTTAGCTTCAACCACCTATGTTCTAGATGTAGCATTAATGGATTACATGGAAGATTAGAAGATTTGAAGGTTTCTTCAAAGGCATGAAGAGTCCATTCAATGCAATTGAACCTTTCTTTTCTGGGTGACCTCCAAGGTTCATCAAAATGAACATCAATGCACTTCAGAAAATGCAAATTATGAATGTTATATTTCAACAAAAGTAGAGAATAGTTGTCTTGGAATCATAATGTAATATGTGAAGGAACATGGTCATCAACCTTATTAAATATTCTAACTCTACAACCTCAAATCACAAGATGCCAAATAATTATGTCCAAGTAGATCTTAAGGAGGAGGAGACAATACATCAAATGTTACAAGACATAGATATTAGACAACTATGTAGATTTTAACCTTGTACAATAAATTACTGCAAATAAATTCTTAAGAAAAACATAAAATATACAATGGCACACACACATTACACAAAGATTTTTACCCTGGAAACCCAAACCAGGAAAACCAACAACCTGTTTACTTGCAATGATTAATGGGATGCAATAACTGTGGACCTTTGCAAGCTCTCTTATGTGGCATATGAGAGTTGCCAGTGTTGTATGAAATTTAAGGACAATAGTACTTGTATGTTTGTCGTCTAGCTATGCTACAACCTTTTTTTTTTAATATAATATTTCCTAGTTTTGGTTTAAAAAAAAGGAACTATGTCCCTTACACTTTTACCTATTAGTTCCATGGATTTTTCTTTTTAGAGAGTTAAGTGGAGATTTTTTCTGGGTCTAAGTACCTAGTCCATTTTGATCATTGAGTGTTCATCCTTTCAACTTTGTTCTTCTTCGTGATGTTTATCGTCTCTGCCATAATTTGTTAAGTGAGTGGAGCTATTTTAATAGGACATGATAGTTCAATTTCATGGTAGAGAGGTTGAGTCATGATGGTTCAAGACTTCTTTTTATTCCTTTTGTATGGCCCCATTTGAACATCTCGAGTCTATGTCATTGGTGCCTATCCTTTGGTAAGTACACATGACCTAATCTTCCCCTTCTTCCCTAACACCCCTTTCAAGGATTGATGTAACTATGTATTAAATTATATAAACACCCATTTTAATATGGAAGAAAATATATTTGAATCTTATAATTTTTCCCTACAAAAGCAAAAACTTTACTAATTAGTCAATGAATTATTATTAAATCATATACCATTAATTTTACATGTTAATTTTCTTTGGATAAATATCTCATCTTCATAATCAAGGCAATATTGGCCAATGAAACTACTTATGTAAACATTTTTCTTTCAAATAGATTAAACATGTGTTTAAAGAATCGAGCTAATGGATTAATAGTTTTGGGATGGCACAACCTACCCGCTATGTTGTTGCGAGGTTAATAGCTTAGATTTTTGTTTAACAATAATGGAAAAGGTAAATCGCATTTAAATTTAAGTATGATTTTCCTAATATCACAACCTTGCTTATATAATTTCAATGAGAGGTTTTCTTATTATACTACGGCACAGAGGTAGTATATAACAATGAGTTAGCATTGACTTTCGTATTAGTTTTATGTTGACTTAAAAAATGTGTATAAATTTTAATGTTGAACATAACAAA
>SNQJ01S0264098.1:0-12057 GCA_010110895.2 Picea sitchensis | reverse complement strand
GACCACCGATCTCAGTGATTGTTTCGCGATTTCGGGCATCGCAATATTGAAGCCAAGATGGGGTGAAAATATTGAAATGAGAAACCCCGAAACATCATGTGGGACAAGAATGAGGTCATGGCCCACAGTCACATGGGGCAGTTGAAAAGAGCCATGCCAAAGGGGTCAAGAGTGTTTGTATTAAAAGTAGAGGAAGCCAACATGGTTTCAAGGTGTAAAGTTTAACTCAGCAAGTCAGGAGTGTCCCCTAAGAGAATTTATGGATGTTTGGGCTCATCCTAATCCTAATAAGGGCAGTTAATGAAGCCGAATAAGGTGGTTTAAACCTAGTTTCAACCATAAATAGGAAGCATGGAAGCACCGGTCGTGGAGGTGGGATATCAACCCAAGGTCACCCTGTCATGAAATTTTCCTGCAAAACCCATATTGTCTTAGATTTGCGTCTGACAAAGGAAATCATGTGCAGTCTGATAGAAGGAGAAGAAATGCAAAGCTTTGAATGGAGGGGTCCAATTGTGTCCCTGGGGGATGTTAGCAGTTCTAAGTATATATACTCATGTTTTATATTTTGTAAGTGTTTATCATTGAGCTAGGCTCCCGTATTGTAAAGTTTTGAGGAAGCATTGGTTCCTTTGGTTATGCATTTGTATTTGAGACTTATTGTTTAATGAAAGTTAGCTTCTTTCTGTATCTCTGTAAACAACTGTGTTAAAACACTCGGAATTGGAGGATCCAGTCGAGGGTAGTTATATTTTTTTGATGTAGGTTTGATCACTGCAATATTTTCACCAGTTTTAATCAATTTCTTGTGTTATCTTTTCCCTCTTACACTACATAGCTCGAAATTGGAGGATCCAGTCGAGTTGTTACAGTAGCATTGTGATGTAGGTTTCATCATTGTTCTATTATAACTATGTCATTTAGGCATATATTAGTGTCTAAAACTTCAGGTCCAAGAGGATCTTGTTCTTGAAGCTTTTCTTCCTTAGGCTGCTAGAAGACCGGATGCCCATAGGAGACTCTTACATTTTCTCACCAAGTCTTCCCTCTACTCATTTTAAACTCAACTTCCTGACTGAAGTTAGATCAAGACCTCACTTTCTTGTGCTTTTCCTGGTCTAGGATTCTTATTTAAAGAGATATTCTCTTGGGTCTGCGCCCATTCGACCACCCTTATTCATTCATTGTGACATATAAAATTGATGGGTATCAGGCTTATATCTGTTTCAATCTAGAGGTGACTTCTGGTGCTAACATTTCTAGCGTCTTTTCTGAGGACGAAATTGAATATTTTCCTTGGGATTGAATGACAAAGCTTACTAGTTCTAAAGGTACATCAGAACTTAGTTCATTAAAGATTGCAACTGTGCACTTGGTGACTCCACTGTGGTGACTCCATTGAGGCAGATCCACCGGTGACTCCACTATTTCAGTTGTGGCTTCTAGAAGCAGACACACGAGGTCTACTCCACAGCTTCCCTTAGCAACACCTGAAGATGACCCAGAGAAAATTGTCAAAAAGGGAAAGGCCCTCCAAGAAGGTACTTCTACTATTGAACCAGGTATTTCTAATAATTTCCACTGTCCTTCTTTAGAAACTCCAATTTTTTCTTCTCATTCCCCTGTTATACCTTTTGTTAGAGTTTCCTGAACTTTAAATTTTTTAGTGTTTCTATTGATTTTTCCCATCTTAGTCTGGGATTGGAGGGAGAAACCCTTGTCACTCCTCTCTCTCCTGAAATTGTACCATGGTTTAGACCCAGAGCGTCTGAAGATTTTCCCACCCCGGGCTTTACCACTCCTCATCCTGTTGTTGTTGCTACAGATGGAGAAACCTCTTTTCCTTCAGGCCCTTTGGCCTTTTCTTTGAATCCTCTGTTGCTTCTCTTTCCTCCCAAAGGCTCAGTTCTAGTCTCCCCAATTCAAACCCCTTCTCCTCCTAATTCTCCTCCACCTCATATCCCTATGGTAGGTGTTAATCCCACTGGAAACAGAATGGATGCCATAGTGGTTGCAAGATACGCCCCTCTAGTCCTACTTCAACCAATTAATTCTCTCCCTGCTGGGGATTACCTAAAATATATGCTTAAGTTCACCAGAGAAGAAGACATAACTTTTGAAGAGCACCTTGATGCCTTCTGCAGTTATGCAGACAATCTAAATATTGAAAATGAAGACATCTAGATGAGAGTCTTTATCCAGAGCCTTGATGGTGAGGTTAGGAAGTGGTTTAGGGTATTAACCCCTGGATCTATTACTGGTATTGAAGCCTTAGATGATGTTTTCTTGAGGCAGTGGGGGGATAAAAAATATTTTTTGTATTATATCACAGAGTTTGGGTCCCTGAAGAGAAAAGAGGTAGAATTTGTTTCTGATTTCTCCAAAAGATTCAACAAGATGTACAATAAGATCCCTACTGAGATAAATCCTATAGAAGCCTCTGCCAAAATCACTTATGTTGGTGATTTTGACCCCGATTTCTACCTCCTGCTCGGGGAAAGAAGAGCTACTTCCCTGTCTCATAGAAGTAGAATCCAATGTATTGGAAGTTGACAGAATTAGGAGCAAAGCCGATAGAGACAGATGAAGAGGAATATTTGAGGCCTCAACCTATGGATCTTCTGCATCATACCCTCAAGTAAATGAATTAACCAAGATGGTGAAGTCCCTGTCTGCAGAAATGGAGAAGATGAAATTTGAAGGGAAGCAAGGTTATAAGAATTTCCTAAATACTGATAACAGAGGCATCTTTAGGAGGCCGAATAAAAATGCTCCTCAGATTATGCCAAAGGAGAAGAGGGATAGAGATAGAAGCAATCAAAAAATCTAGACTCCCCTTCAAAATAACCTTGTTATTGATGAGGAAAGGGAAGAAGAGGAGCCTGACCTTGAAATTCATTGTATTGGAGACACCTCCCCATTTCCCCATTTGACTCAATCTAGATACGAGGAATCCCTCCTGAACATTCAAATAAATGAGTTAAGAAAGGGAGAAAAGGTTAATACCAGTCCTAGTAAATACAACCTCCGGTCCAAGAGGAAAATAGAAGAGTCTGACATCCCTGCTCAACCTCCCAGAGCAAAGAAGCCTACTAAGCATGCAGCGAATACCATTAAGGAAAAGAAAGCTCAGAATCCCTCACCAATAGCCAAATACCTTGTCCCAAAGGTGAGATAAATTATGAAACCCCCTTCCTCCTTTAGATTTGAGCATGAAATTCAGAAGATCAGAGTCCTTGTCCCCCTGGCAGAGCTAGTCAAGCACGAAGACTTCAAAATGTCCCTCTCTAAGTTGTTGCAGCCTGAATCACCCTGTCATTCCACAGACTCAGTAAACCTCCAAGACGAAAATCCTACAGACATATTAGTTCCTATGGTAGAAGACAGAGATGATTCATCCCCTCCCTTCTACACATCCTTGAACATACATGACAAGGTGTTTCACAATTGTCTGATGGATTAAGGGGCTTCCCATAATCTTATGCCCAAAATTGTCATGGAATAATTAGAACTGGAAGTCACAAAGTCTTATCATGATTTGTATCCTTTTGGCTTGAGGAGAGGGCAATGTCTTGGTGTCATCAAATATCTAGTGGTAACCTTGTTTCAGATGCCCATGAAAAGTGTGGTCATGGATATCGTGGTGGTTGATGTTCCTCCCAAGTTTGGCATGATGTTGTCAATATATTAGATAAAAATACTTGGGTGAACCTTGTAGATGGACCTCACATATGCTACCATTCCAGTATTTGGAGGGGAGCATAGGAGACTGTACAGAGAAGCTCAATTGGCCTACATTATCAGTGATGAAGATGACCCTACCAATCATCCTATATTTTCCTTTTATATTGATTTGGGTTCCAGCCTATTGCAGCTAATTGATGCTCTTGAGCCCCCTCTTAAAATAAGAAAGCCTATTTCTCTCTGTGAATATCCTCCTCCAATTACATTTGTTTGGAAAATGTTCTTTGATGGAGCTTCTTCTAAAGAAGGTGTTGGTGCTGAGGTAGTTTTTGTTTCCCCTGCTCAGGAAACCACATCTCTGTCATACAAGTTAGAATTTTAAGCTACCAATAATGTGGCAAAGTATGAAACTCTTGTTTTGGGCTTAAGGGCTACAAAGTACATGGGGATTGAAGAGATATCTATGTTTGGAGATGCTGAACTGATTATCCAGCAGATCAAAAACATTTATCAGGCCAAACACCCTCGGCTTAGGAGATACAGAAATGAAGTATGGGACCTCATTGACAGTTTTTTCCTAGCTTTCAACATATCATTTATTCCAAGAGGAGAAAACACTGTGGTTGATTCTCTGGCTATTTCAGCAAGCAATTTTAGAGTTCCTCTTCCACCTAAACTCAGGTATGATGTAGAAGTGAGAGATAGACCCTCTATACCTGACAATGTCAAGCATTGGAAAGTGTTTCAAGATGATCTTGGAATCAAAAGATTCCTGGAGAATGTTGATGAGTTTTCATCATTACATATTGATCAAGATCCTGATCCTGAAATAAATCCTCATACTGGTGCATTTTTGAACAAAATTGTTGACCATCATATTGTTCAGTTGCCTAGAAATCACATTCCAAAAGGACTGGTTCCTTTGGAAATATTATTTGACAAAAATGATGTGGCAACGAAGGGTAAAATCTCAAATGGTGATGTTGGTGCAGCTGAGTGCAACATTGGCACTGAGAAGGAGCCAAAGTTTGTCAAATTGTCAAGTAGCTTGATAAGAAAGCAAAGGGTCGAGTATGTTGAGTTATTAAAGGAATTTGTTGATGTTTTTTCTTGGACCTATGAATACCTCAGAACATATGACACAGTTTTCATTGAGCATAAGATTCCACTAAAAGAGGAGGCAAAACCATTTAGGAAAAAATTAAGACAGATAAACCCTATGTTGTTGACTGTCATGGAAAGAGAGGTAAAGAAGCTACTAGGTGCCCAAATCATTATACCCTTGAGATATTCAAATTGGGTAGCCAACCTGGTCCCGGTAAGGAAGAAGAGTGGGGAAATCATACTTTGTGCCAATTTCAGAAACCTGAATAGGATCTCAAAGAAAGACAACTACCCCTTGTCGAAAATGGAACACATATTATAAAGGGTAACTGATGCATCAAGGGTATCCATGATTGATGTATTTTCAGGCTACAATCAGATCTCAGTCCCGCCTGAGGATAGATAAAAAACAACCTTCACCACTCCTTCGGGTACGTTCATGTTTGCCAAAATTCCCTTTGGATTGATGAACGCAGGGGTGACCTTTCAGCAAGCCATCGATACAGCTTTCATTGGAGAAAGGGACAAGTTTGTGGTCATCTATCTGGATGACATTACAGTTTTATCCAGGTCTGACAGAGAGCATTGTGAGCATTTGAGAAGGGTGTTCCTGAAATGCAGAAAGTTTGGTCTCTCCTTAAATCCCAAAAAATCTTTGTTTTCCATGAAGGAGGGAAAGTTGTTGGGCCACATAGTATCAGTTGAAGGAGTCAATATTGATCCCAGCTGATTTGAAGCAATTCAAACCTTGTCACTCCCAAGATCTAAGTAAGAGGTCCAATCTTTCCTGGGAAAAATTAATTTTCTGAGGAGGTTCATTTCCAATTTTGCTGAGATGGAAAATCTTATAACAGCCATGTTGAGGAAGGGAAATGAAGTCAAATGGAATATTGAGTCTCGAAATTCCTTTGATCTAATAAAGAAGGCCTTGACTGAGGCACCCATGCTTATCGGTCCTGATTACTCAAAGTATTTCTTTATTTTCTCATTTTCTTCATTTGACATTGTAGCGGTTGTTCTGTTACAGAGGAATGTTGAAGGGTTGGAGCATCCCATCTACTTTTTCAATCGGGCATTGAGAGATGTTGAGGTAAAATATGACATGATGGAAAAGTAGGCCTACACTTTGGTTAAAGCTCTCAAGGCTTTCAAAGTCTAGGTCCTGCAGTCAAAAATCATTGTATATGTCACTTCAACTGTTGTGAAGGAAATTCTCATTTAGTTGGACATAGATGGAAGGAGGAGCCGATAGATTGCCAAAATCCTCGAATTTGAACTAGAGATAAAGCCCACCAAATCGATTAAAGGTCAAGGTTTAGACAGACTGTTGGTCGAATCTAATTGCAAAGCCTTGGGGGTAAGCTTCAATAACAAATGCTCAGAAAATCAGCAAGTTGAACCATATGATACAAATGCTCAGGCATACCCCCCATTAGTAGGATGCCCTTGGTACAAGGATGTCATATATTTTCTACAAGAGTTGTGGCCCCCCCGATGGCATGCAAAGGAACAAGGAAAGATATTTAAAGCTCAAATCCATTAAATACTGGCTGGTTGGTAAAAAATTATATTGGAAAGACCCCATGGGGGTACTTCTGATATGTTTAGACCCACACGAAGTACAAAGGATTATGTCGAACTTTCATGACAGTTCGTGTGGGGGGCATCACTTTTGGAAAAAGACAGCTCATAATATTCTCAGGGATGGTTATTTCTAGCCCACTCTATTCACTGATGTTTGGACAAAAGTCAGAGCATGTGCTAAATGTCAGAAATTCTTAGGAAAGAAGCAGCTAAAACCCCTTCCATTGAAACCTGTGATTTCTTCAGGGCCCTTCCAGTAGTGGGGCCTATAATTCATTGGGGATATTCATCCTGCATCAAGCGGTTAGCATAGATGGATCCTAATGGCCACAAATTATTTTACCAAGTGGATAGAAGCTATCCCTACAAGGAGTGTGTTCCACAAGGTAATCATCAACTTCCTGGAGGATATCATAGCAAAGTTTGGTTGTCCGAGAAGAATTGTCACCGATAACATTGCATCTTTCAAAGTTGAACCATTGATTTGATTCTGTGAGCAGTTCGTAATTGTGTTGATCCACTCTACCCCCTACTATCCGCAAGGAAATGGATTAGCAGAGTCCTCTAACAAAAGCCTCATCAAAATCATCAAAAGACTGTAAGAGGAAAATAACAAAGAATGGGATTCAAAGCTCAAATTTTATTTGTGGGATGATAGAGTGACATATAAACGGTCCCTGGGCATCTCTCCTTTCCATCTTGTATATGGGATTGAAGCAATTTCTCCCTCTCAGCTCGCCTTTCCAGTAGCAAAGTTCTTCCAAGACTGCCAGGAAGAGCTCGATGATATGATCAGGAGGATTCATCAGATAGTAGAAGTACAGCAAATGAGAGAGCAAATGATGGACAGAGAACAGGACCGTCAGCAGAAAATCAAGCAGGTTTTTTACAGGGAGAGCAAAAAAGAGGATTTTCGGCTGGGAGAGCTAGCTCTCAAATGGGATGCGCCTAGACAAGACAAGGGAAAGCATGGTAAATTTGAGGCCCTTTGGATCAGACCCTTCAATATTTCTGAGACATTTCCCAATAATACTTATAGGTTGCAGAATCTGGAGGGTGGTGAAGTTTTTGTTGGCCTTGTAAATGGGCACTTCTTGAAAAGGTTTTTTGTTTAAAAGTCACAGTAGGCATCCCACCATTGTAAATATTGTTCCTGTTTTATGTTTATTCTTTTTTTAAATAGGAGACTCCACAACCCAAATAAAGGCACTGGAGTTGCGCATTCTTGGCAGCTCGCAGGGAGCATGCCATCCCTCGTGGAGCCAAATTTTAGCGATTAAGCTTGTCATGTTCGGGTGGATGGTGATTTTGGCCTAGGTCTGTGATTTTTCCTATCTTTTCCCCCCTTTTGTGTAAACCTGATCATAGATTTCTCCTCCCTACATATATTTTTCTTTGTTGTTTTCTTTCATCCTTTTGTCGACTGGTTTTCCTTGTCGAAGTTTTCCTAAGAGATATCAGCCCCGAGATTTTATGTTCCCCCTATGGTCGATTACTTCTCTTTTTGCCTCTATTATCGAGTCTTATTTTTTCCCAAGTCCTAGCCATGTCGTCCAAGTCTTCATTATTGCAGGTTGTAGCACTGAGAGCGGTCTTATATGGAATCAAGCGAGCGCGGGAATCAGGATTTCAAATGTTGAGAGATTATGCATCAAGGATCTCGAAATCTCGATTTTCAAAGGGGAAGATCTAGGTCATCCATTTGTGAGAAGCAGAGGGTCGTTGATTTGACTTCGATGATTTTTGGAATCATGAGTTTGGGGTTCTCGTCACCAAGTGAACCCATAGCCCGAAGCCCCGAAATGAAAAATCTCAATTTCGTGATTTCACGAATCGAAGGTTTCCTAGGAGCAGTATCTCTTTCCCCTAAAATGCGAAATCGTGAAAGCTCCCAGAAATTGGGCCCACGGTCCTAGCGCCCGGTCACAAAAGAAGTAGGTTTGGGAAAAGGGGCTAACACTCGTTGCATAGTCAGCATTTTTTATTGTCAAGGGAACGATCGTGGTCATCCATTTTGAAGCGAGTCTGACCACCGATCTCAGCGATCGATTCGCAATTTCAGGCATCGTGATATTGAAGCCAAGATGGGGTGAAAAATTCCGAAATGAGAAACCCTGAAACATCATGTGGGACAAGCGTGAGGTCATGGCCCATAGTCACATGGGGCAGCTTAAAATAGCCATGCCAAAGGGGTCAAGAGAATTTGTATTAATAGCAGAGGAAGGTAACATGGTTTCAAGGTGCGAAGTTTAACTCAGCAAGTCAGGAGCGTCGCCTAAGAGAATTTATGGACATCTGGGCTCGTCCCGATCCCAATAAGGGTAGTTAATGAAGCTGAAGAAGGTGGTTGAAACCTCATTTCAATCATAAATAGGAAGCATGGAAGCACCGATCGGGAGGCGGGATGTTAGCCCAAGGTCACCCTGTCATGAAATTTTCCTGCAAAACCCATACTGTCTTAGATTTGCGTATGACAAAGGAAATCTTGTGCAGTATGACAGAAGGAGAAGAAATTCAAAGATTTGAATGCAGGGGTCTAATTGCATCCCTGGGGGACGTTAGCAGTTCTGAGTATATATACTCATGTTTTATATTTCGTAAGTGTCGATGGTTGAGCTAGGCTCCCATATTGTAAAGTTTTGAGGAAGCATTGGTTCCTCTAGTTATGCATCTGTATTTGAGACTTCTTGTTTAATGAAAGTTAGCTTCTTTCTGTATCTCTGTAAAAAACTTTGTTAAAACACTCGGAATTGGAGGATCCAATCGAGGGTAGTTATGTTGTTGTGATGTAGGTTTGATCATTGCAATATTTTCACCAGTTTTAATCAGTTTCTTGTGTTATGTTTTACCTCTTACACTAAGTAGCTCAGAATTGGAGGATCCAGTCGAGTTGTTAAAGTAGCATTGTAATGTAGGTTTGACCATCGTGTTGTTATAACTGTGTCGTTTAGGCATATCTTATTGTTTGAAACTTTAGGTCCAAGAGGATCTTGTTCTTGAAGCTTTTCTTCCTTAGGCTACTGGAAGACCGGATGTCCATAGCAGACTCTTACATTTTCTCACCAAGTCTTCCCTCTACTCATTTTAAACTCAACTTCTTGACTAAAGTTAGATCAAGACCTCACTTGCTTGTGCTTTTTCTGGCCCGGGATTCTAAGTTAAAGAAATATTCTCTTGCATCTGTGCCCATTTGACCACCTGTATTCATTCATTGTGACATATAAAACTGATGAGTATCAGACTTATCTCTGCTGCAATCCAGAGGTGACTTCTAGTGCTAACAGAGTTTTTCGCCATATCTCGTAGATGTAGAGTCGAGTCTTTCATTAGGTCTCATATTTGAACCTTCATTTCATCCACCCTTATCCTTTTTCTCCATCTAGTATAGAAATTGGTGACAACCTCAAAAATGGTGAATGAATTGAAGCTTGGGGGGCATGTCTCCAGCCTTTGATGATCATTCTAGAGTTAAGCCACTAGCTTTCAAGCTGGGGGAAAAGTATCGAGCTTAGTCTTTGTTCTTTCTCATGCTCACAAAAAACATGAGAATGTAACTGAGTATGCTTTTATCGCTTTTTCGAACTCGTAAAGGTTATACGAAAAAGGAACCCCCTGGAGTCATATTTAAGCTCTTTTCAGACTCTCTAAACATGAAAATATTTTTTAGTGATCTTGCTTCCTTTCACACTCATTAAAAGGTTTGAAAGGGTGTCTTTAGAGTGGTAGTTTATCTCTTTTTCATCCTCGTGAGACTAGAACTATGAAAAAGGACAACACTAGAATCATCTTTAAGTTCTTTTCAGACTCTCTAAATATAAAAAATCACCGATATTACCTTCTCTGGACTCATTAAACAACCATACATTGAAGGGCCCATAAGGGACTGAACCCTTACTTCTTACAGTTCATTAAATAAAGGAAGAATGACTGATCCGAAATCGGATCCAGAAGTCTGATAAGGCTTGAAAAATGCTCAAAAATGAAAGTGCTCGGAATGCGACGAAACCTATGCCATTGCGTCCGTCTCATCTTCCTGATTCCGGTGGTATATTTACTTCGTCAAACGGAGTCCGTATGGAGAAGATATCGCGTTCTGTCCGAAAAGTCAAACAAGCAAAAAAGGGGATGACTGTACAGTCCGTACAGTCCACGTGGCATGTCCGTACAGCTGACGTGGCATGTCCGTACAGTGATGTGGTGGTACCAGAGTACGACATGTTGCAGCCTGGGACGACGACACGTGGCAGCACCAGAAGGCGACACGTGTCAGGCAAATTTGGCCGTTTGGACGTACAGTTGGACCAGTCTTGAGATGACACGTGTCACCACTGGCAGGGTGACATGTGGCAGGATGACGTCAGCAGTTGATGTGGCACGCTGACGGGGCAGACATGCGGGATGACAGGTGGCAGTACGGCGATCGACGTGGCAGTTGACATGGCAAATACGTGGTTCAATTAGCGTTCGACACGTGTCAGGTTGTGGTTGGTTTTTAAAGTGCCACGTGGCCCAGTCACGGGTTGCCACGTGGCACCGTATCATTGGTTATTGGTTGTGTGTTAAAAGTTTCGTTATGGTTCGACCGGGATTCGAACCCAGGACCTCCGGATGGGCAACGGACCGGCGGTTTGGGCTAGCCACTCGGGTGGCACGTGGTACTTGCTATAGAGTCGGCATAAAAAGTATTTAAACTGATTGCAATGATTTTTCGACGGGGAAATGGGATGGGGCTTAGCCCCAGCCCACGGTCAAATGAATGATCGCACATGACCACAGTTGTAACACGCACGGGGTTAACATAACAAACCGTTGGCGGATGGGAATAGCCCTCGGATCCCGGGGTGTACCCCACAGGACCGGGGCCAACCACACAAATGCGCAGAAGTTTGTGGCTGGAGCACGAGAAGGGGGCCAGCGCGTGTGGCGCGTGGCCATATGGCGCAACATATGACCATGCCGGAGGGTGCGCACCTAGGGCTCGGGGGCTGCGCCCGATTTTGGCCAACAAACTTTATTATAATGGGTTTTTAAAAACAAAATTTAGTTTTTGTTTATTAATATGCCTATTATTAGCAGATTTCTTCCATTTTTGGGGGATATTGGGCATTTTTGGAGGCCAGATTCTTGGAGGAAGTTGGGATGTGAAACCAACTCCAATGATATATAAACCAGGCCTATTTGAGGCCAAACACAGTCATTCAGAGAAGAGTTATGCTGAAAGAAATCCAAGCCAAAGTCAGTTTGATGCAGGGAAGCCTTTGAGGTGGAGACGTTGTTGGATCGTTTCTGGGAGCTTGGAGCATCCGTTTTGCATGTCGTTTCTTTTGCAGAGTTCTAGAGATCTGGGAAAACAAGACCAGATCAGTCTTGTAGCCATTTGGAATTGTTGAGATGTAATTTTGAGCACTTGAGCAGAAATAAAGAAGCCTCCCCCACAAAGAAAAGGCCCGGAGACGTAGGCAAAAGTTGTGCCGAACTCCGTTATCAACCTGCGTTCTTATGGTTTGCTGTCTATTGTTCATTTCAGATCTGCATATGTGTATTTGACTGATATAATCCTCTTCTTTCCTCATTCTTTCATTAAATTCTCAAATGGTTAATTTATTCATGCAAGTTTAAAACTCAACCATAATCATTTAAAAGATCCTACGGATCAAGTGGTATCAGAGCTAGTTGATGTTTGGA
>SNQJ01S0264096.1:0-12057 GCA_010110895.2 Picea sitchensis | reverse complement strand
ATGTATTCAAACAAAACATATATACATATTTATACGTAACCCTATATATATCAAAAACATATTTATAGATACCCATAGATCTAGAAGAGCGTGATTTATTTAAGAATAATATTTAAATATTATTGTGTTGGGCAAAACACATGTGTGCGCTATACTTTTTAGAATTGAAGAATGAGTCACACCCTTTAATTAATGAATGAATTAGTCGCACCCTTTAACGTATACGTTTGCTTGGTTGTTGGTTTTAAACGCGTGACACCCTTTAACCTATAAGTTTGTTTGTTTGGTTTTAGGACCCGGTACAAAAGTTATTTAGTTGTTGAAGAATGTGTGGGCTCTTCTTTTCCACAAAACTGTTGCCCAGCACAAAGATGAAATATGGCCGTCATAATATCCAAATTCGTCGCAGGGAGTAGGGCAAGCATAACATTTCCGCAAGAAATAAGGATAGTTTTGAGAATGTCGTGGTTCGTCCATGTGAAAGAAATATTTCTGGCCTCTATCCTATCCATCTTGTCCAGTTAAGCCCGACGGCCAAAATGATGCGTGCATTTATTTATTTGTACTGACTAAGATTGATATAAATTGATAAAGATAAAGATTGATATAAATTTATATCCATCTTGTCCTCTATTTCTTTGTACTGATAAAGATTGATATAAATATTGATATCCATCTTGTCCTCTATTTCTTTGTACTGATAAAGATTGATATAAATGTCGGTTAACAAGTAGGAACTTGACAATCGGTTAACAAGTAAGACCTTGACAATCGGTTGATGTGCATGGTATCCTGGTGCTGAGGCATTGCAGGGAGCGAACATAACATTTAGAGAAATGCAAGATGAGTGTGATTGGGTTCAACTATGAGGAAAGTGACTTAGATGGATTTTGTACATCGCATTTTTTCATTTGCAAACTACCAACAACAAGAAGATTCAAACCATGAAGATGCCAAAGAATTCGTGAACATGTATGATCGTTCCAACTTTCTTTGCCAATCTGAGTTGTTGCATTGGGTTCATTGAAGCGAGACAAGAAGACTCGGTCGAAGAAAAGAGCAAATTGTTTCCATCATAGACTTGGGTGTAATGATCACCTTCGTTACGAGATGAACCTCTTGAGAAGTAAAATTTTTTTATTTTTATTTTTTGAAAGTGAAAAAACAATGCGTGCGCCTGTGTACAAGGGTAAAAAACATATTCAAGTTTATGTCGCCACCCGACGACGAAGAAGGCGCATACAATGACGAACACAACATGACGACCTAAGACGCACATCTAGTATCTGCATGCGAAGAACGACCATCAATCGACAAATAAATAAGACAGACTACCCGCCCGTCCTACCCTGTAATGGTTAGGACCTCCAAGACACATAAGCAACGCTCAAGCCTAGGTTCCCAACGATTTTAACCATTTAAGGTCTCAGGGCTGGCGACTATTCTGAGGAACATGGAGGTGTCTACATCCCGCCCGACATAAGCAAACCAAGCAACTACATGATTACCAACAAGTACAACAAATTAAAATAACAACCACGTCCTCTACGGAAGGCGCAAGTCAGAAGGACTTTGACAATGACCAAACATGGTTAAGACAAGGGATTGTCTATGACTCCATTGGTATTAATTACAGACCAAATTCTCCATTTAAATTCCAATAATCGACGTGTTACCCAATCCACCCTTTGGAAATAATGTAAATTCAAATGACTACTATTCCTCATTTACTAACTCATAATAACTGATTGTGCTTAGTTCAATGACACTACATTTTTGTTAAAAAATCCAACAACTTTAACAACATTACCCTGAAATAATAACCACATTACATTTTTATTTTCGTAACTATGCGAATAAATTATTAATCTCATTACATCATCTAAGTTACCAATACCATAAAATTTCAATAACATTCCCACCGCAACATCACAATTTATATTATCATAACAATATCAACATTGCATTTTATAGTGCAATAACCTTGCCAATAAAATAACATTAAAATTACATTAGAGTAGCATTACACATCCCTGTTAAAATAACAATCTGTTACAGTACCTAACATTAACATTCCATTTCATTACATTACTTTCCATTCCATTTCATTCCATTACTTTTCATTAACATTTCATTACATGACCTTACATTCCATTCCATTACATTACATTGACATTCCATCAAATTACATTAACATTCCATTAACATTTCGCTAACATTCCATTACATAATCATTTCTTTACGGTTTAGAATCCTGAGAATGGTGAGGTGCCTGTGTTGTCAGGGTGGTTTCACAACAGAGGTGGGTTATTACAGTTGCAGAGGGAGGGCATAGCCAGCAGTGACAGAGGCACAAATCTAGAGGTAAGCAAAGGCAAAAGGCCGCGCCTTCATTACTGCCTTCTGGGGCGAAAGTCAAGAGCTACAGGTAATGGATCAAATTTTAGAACAAGTTACCATCCCAACCGATGGTGGGATTCATGTGCGTTTAATCTGTAGGAAGAATCACTACGGTTCCATGCGACCCTGGAGGTACAGTCGAAGAAAAAGTTGGAGCACAGGGCAAGGTAAAGCTCCACTAGTTGCAGGTCGAAAATGGATAGTTTTTAATACAGTAGCAAAGGCACGAACTGGCAGAGGAAGACGGCCATACATCCACACCCAAAATAAATTCACAAATGAATATTATCACAACCACTGTACAAGCACGAATTTGCAGAGGAAAAGTTCATACAGCCAAAACGCAAGAAATTTATAACACCATGCGCAGAGATGTGTAACCACAAAAACGCAGAGATTGGAGTGGGTGAAAACATGTGGGTATTCTTCCCCAAATCGCACAGGAAACACAACACCAATGAAGAGAATGAGGGCGAGATCCATGTGGGTATCTTCCCCAAATCATAGAGTATACACAACACAATAAGTGGAGGCCAGAATGGCGGATTTGCTGGCTAGAAACACATAAGGAATAAAAAAATTTACCCTGGTGGAAATGGCAGGATGCAACTTCGGAAGTAAAGTAATTCGAAAGGAGAAAGCTAAGTCTAGAAATCATGGCATGAGTTTCTAATAGGAATGCTACGACTATCCTAGATTTTCTTTAAAAATGTTTTCATCAATGGATTTCACCGCCTTTACACAAAAACATACAGTAACCAAATCTCACAAGGATTATAATGCTTCCATGCACATATAATGAACACTACTACAGAACTAATTACAGAACTACTTCGCTACTAATTCGCTAAAACGTGCACCTACAATGAACACTATTACAGAACTAATTACATAATTAATTACATAACTAATTACATAACTAATTACATAATTAATTACATAACTAATTACATAACTAATTCGCTAAAACATACACATACAATGAACACTATTACAGAACTAATTACAGAACTAATTCGTTACTAATTACAGAACAAATTCGCTAATAACATCTATTACATTCAAGCATTAATTGACAGAATAAAATTCAGCTTAATAACATCCCATTACAGAATTATTCTGGGCTTACTAAACTTCCATGCAATATTTGGATCATAAATGCATTGTCTTATCACAAAGGAGGCAATCGACAATGTATTGCAAACCACATACATCCACGACATTTAAATGAAGATATAAAACGTCCGGGGAAATACAACCACTAAGAGTCACGCAAAAGCAAGTATCTCAACCAAGGAAAGTAGAACCCCAACCAGAACACAAACCATAAAATTTTTAGGCATTCCACGAAAGGGCAAAAGCTTAAGACAAAAATTCAGCCATTATTACTATGCAGAGACAAAATTTGCAGAGAAAAAAGGGCCATCAATAGTCACACGGTTAAGTTGTGAGTGAGGTGATACAACATGTAAAGCAGGGGTCTAACTACCATGAAACTCAGAGATTAGAAGAGCTTCATGATCAATTAAATTTCACAGTAGTATAATGTAGAGACAAGAAGGAATACGCAGAAATGTCCAACGAGATATAAACATGAAAGAAAAATGAGCTAATACTATGTGTAAGCATGTCAACTTCATTTATAATCCTCATTCAGATCCAAGCATAAATTCCTAGTGCATTCGAATCCATAAAATAACTAGTGTACCTTTGCTCCTATCACTCCTTCCTCAATGATGTCCGCTTAAGCATGTGTTTGCCACCATTGGGTTTAATCACAAGACTTTCACTGCACCTCCTCCAAGTAGGGGTAATTTCTCTTTAGTCCCCCTACCCTAGGGCACACACTATCCAGATGGTAAGTCTATCTCCCAGCTCGCCTCTCAAGGTTGGAGCTACCGCTCCTATCTGAGATGGGAAATCCAAACTCCTCAAGCAAATCAACACCCACAACTGTAGCTGTGAATCTGCTACGCCTAATGCCATCCTTCCTTCTCTTCTTTATAGGAGTTTTAGAACTCCATCTTCCCCTAAATCCTATTTTAATTTAAATTTTAATAAAACATTCTAAAAACTCTCCTTTGTACAAGTGTCATCCATCCCCCACGCTTCTCCATTAACTACTTTTCTTAATTTATTAAATTGTCTTATTTCTCTCACCCACCTAGAGACACTCCTATTTCTAATTCCTAGGGTCCCTAGATTCCTTTTAAAGGTTTTAAAATACTTTCCTAAAATGAAGATACCAATTTTAGTTCAATTCTTAGGTTCTTAATTGCATGATTCTTTAATATGTTGACTTCTACTTTTACCATAATTTCCTTTCCCTATTAGGTTTCCTCCATTCCTTAGTTTCCTGCCTCATTTATTTCATTGTACCCTTTAATTAGAGCCAAACCTGAGCTGCTAAATTAACCTCTTCTTCTTTTCATTCGTGTATTAATAATTTAATATCTTTTTACACTTCACAAGTTAAACAATTAAATTCTCTTTACAATTTTAAATCCAATTCCATTTTAGCTCATTAAATTTACTCTCTTATCTTACCCCCAAAATTTTACATGAAGGGCTAAAAACTATTACCATACTTTAGTTTAATTTTATTTATTTACTTATTTATGGGTATTTTTCTAAGGTTAGACAAAATTCCACTCCCTATAAGAAGTTTCTTTTTAGGACTTAGGACTCCTCAGGATTCTCGAATCAAGTACATTTAATTTGGGAAGGTTTTAAGAATTCTTTAATGTGTTAAATGTCCAGGGCCATCTTAGGTTTGTTCCTTCATCACACAACGCCACGCCTCTCCTTCCTTTCCTGTGATGCAATCTTCACATCTAAGGGTGCCACTCACCTCATCTATTACTTTGCGCAACGTGTTCTCTTCTGGAAGATGGCACTCCATGTGTCTAAGGTGCTGCATCACCTCCTTGAATGATGGTAGGATATCAATAACCCCCGAGCCTTCACACTACCAGGAACTTGTGGGAGACTAAGGCTTTTAAGGAATAAGGTCCCCGCCTTCTTAAGTGCTGCCCATTAGGACCATCGGAGTGATCAAGGTACTCTTCCCTCATGGTATCTGTGGGTCCTCTCAACCAGGGTAATCATTAAACCAGCAGTTCGAGCCACAGGAGTGCGTTAGGTAGGGTCGGGTGGATGTTTGTCCACACCTATCCCTCAACTTCTCTGGAAATTGTGTGTGGCCCTTTACTCCATATGTGAGTCCTGGTCGGCAAGCTACCGGGCTAACCTACACGGTCATCAACAAATCATGTCATAAAACGTCCACATCATATCATCTAATCAAATGTACTAGAATCACAATAAACAATCAAACCACAATAGCACACTCCATGACTCAACCCGGAGTCCAAGGGGTTCCAATGTCCCCAGATCATCAAGGTCCAACCTCAAGACACTCATTAACCGAAGCCTGCATAGCACTCCATCTATGTCAAAGCAGAAAACATCAAGCAAGCATCTACTATAATGCATCATAATCAAGGACAAATGTTTCAATATCATAGTCCATCACTCTTATGGCAAGGTCCTTTCAAAGAATAAGTTTTCCAGAGCTGATATTGGCATCAGGGGAGGTCTAAGTGTTGTGAACTTTGTTGAATAAGACATGAATGACTCAAAATTCTTAGAAGATGGTATATGCGAACAAAGGCTTGGAGTGACCTACTTGGGCAAGTTCTAGAGGAGTGAATTATGAAGATTTGGTGGAAGAAATGGGAGAGTTCAATCAAGCTGTAACTTTCATGGATTTCATTGAAGGGCTTGTTGTAATGAATAAGGAAATGACACACGTATTTCGGTTGAAGAGTTTGATGAGGCACTTTGGTGCATGAGTTCTTTAGACATATTGGTTGAGTTGTGTGGTGAATTAATCATCACAATAGAGATCCAAATGAAGAAGTGTCTTGGTAGAGGCAAGATAATTCATTTTGAGAAATGAACAAAGCAACAAAGATTTGATGAAGGATACTGTTGATAGAAATCCACTATGAGTTAAATCCCATCTTGAGTGGATATGGTGATGCACTCCTACTCATGGTATGGGACATGAGGTAGGCGTAGAATTCTTAGGGATACTCAAAATCTAGGACAACGATCATTGGTTGATTCTGATAGAGGAATTGTCTCACATGTTTAGGTAATGTAAGTATCTTGGGTGGCTCAGGCTCCTAATTTGAGCTCTTGATAGTATGTTGAGATACTTGGCAAGAGATAGGCTGGGTACACTTATGAATATCCGGAGGATTACACATACAAGATGAAACAAAGCACATATGAAGAAGTAGTGTGTATGTGATTGTTGGATGTGTGAAACCAATGCATCGAGAATTCCCATGAAATGTGATGAAGAGGGATGGGAGGTTGATCGGATGAAGCTAAGCCTCCATGTATGGAACTAATATATATCCCATGAAGCTGCCAAGGGAACCTTTCGGATTATATAAATCCAAGTGTGAGCTCTGGAATTTGGGTGACCCGAGCATGAGAGCTGGGAGACACGCCCTCTCAGAATTGAAGTTTGAAGAGTTAGGAGGTAGTGACTCATGAGGGAGATGTTTTCCTCCTAAGGACAAGCAGACCATTGAGGGTAACTCTGGAAACCTTGTGCTGGTTGCTCAGGATCAGATTATATTCCCATTCAAAGGTTTATTTCATTTTAATTCTAGACCCATTCCCTATCGGTGGGATTTCCCACACAATTTTCTGGTCTATGGGCCACGCCTCAAGATAATTTCCAAAACTGTCTAGTAAAATTCCCTTTGTAATTCCTACAGTCAATCCGACCATTCATTTTGCTGGGTCAGATATGAAGGTTGAAGCATTTAGGGATTTTTCCATTGAAGGAAACCCTCTCTTATGAATTACACCCTCTCTCTTATGAAGGAAACCCTCTGTGCTGGAATTTTTGCCATATCTTGGAAAAAAAATTGATTTGGATTTTGTGAGCATTGTGTTTTATGGAAAGTATAAGATAGTCAGATTTCTATTAGAAAAAGAAAAAGAAGAGTGGAAACATTAGATCTTGCATTATTATGTATGGAGACCAACTCAGTGGCTCTATATGTTACATTTATTGATGATGCAAATAGAAAATCTTATGTTTATAGATTCAACAAAAATATGATGTTTTGACACTCTAAGAAATGGAAAGCTTTGATCCATAATGAGATAGGTGCTATTGAAGTGTCCTTACATCGAGCAATGGAGGTGAATATTGCAACAAGGATTTTGATGATTACTATTCATACCATGGCTCTCAGAGGAGAGAAAATAAATTCGAGGGAATGTATCATAAGAAAATGGTGTGTCAAAAAGGATGAATCAAGACAAACATGAAGCATGGAAGGAGTATGATATTGCATCATGGATTTCCCTTATAGCCTGGTAGATGTTGTAGGATAGATTCTGCTGTTTACTTAATAAACATAGAAACTCTCCAAGCTCTTTGGATGGTGGACTCTGCAGGAGGAATGGACAGGAAAAAGTTAAACTATTCTTTTTGGAAGACTTTGGTTGTGAAGAATTTGTCCATATTGATAAAGAAAAATAGAACAAAACTTGGAGGAGAAATCCAACAAGTGTACCTTATTGGATATGGTGTTAACGAGATTTTGGTTAACTTCTTCATGGGCTTATGAAAATCACAAAATCATTAGGAGGGAGGATTCTTACATTCAATGAGAAGGTCATGTACAAAGATTTCACAGTGGAAAAAGAAACAAGAAAAAATAAAACCACTGATACATAGTGCTTTGATGAGACTGTCTGAAAAGAAATCTGAAAGGTACTATAAAAATCAAAATGTACACCAATGGGAGAAATTAGGTGCCCCAAACTCCCAAGTGTTGTTAGAGGATCTACTGGGTTAATTATACCCCCTTAATGATAGTCTCCTTCATTGAATTATTTATTGTTGACTCATTATGGTGAACTAGGAAATTTAAAGAAGCAAATGCAGAGACACTTAAAAATAAGTGGCGGGGCATGAAAAGGAAATGGATTCCTTGGTAAATAAATCGACTTGGGACTTTGTCTGGGTCAGAGGGAAAATAGCATCAGTAGAATAAATGGCTTCATGTTGAAGGAAGAATATGGAGGTAAAAAATGTTACAAGAATAAAATTTTTGTAAAGGGGTTTGAACAAAAAGAAAGGTATAGATTTTGATTAAATATTTTCTCCTGTTTTTAATATGACTTCAATTAGGACTATCTTAAGTCTTGTTCAGAGAATATTTCCTTCTCTACATTGAAAAGTTAGGATGTAAAAATAATTTTTTTCCATGGGGATTTGTATGAATAGATTTATATGCAACATCCACAAGGATATGAGGTCAAAGGAAAATAGAATTTGGTATGCAAGCTGAAGCATAGCTGAGATTGTATTGTATGGACTAAAGCAGGCTACAGGGAAATGGTATTTCAAGTTTGATATGTTTATAAGAGAACAAGGTTATAGTAGATGCTCACATATACCACTCAAGCATTTTAAAAGGATAGAAAATGGAAGCTATATTATCTTGCTATTGCATGTAGATGACATGCTTATTGTAGGTTCTAATATGCAGTATATAAATTTTCTCAAAAATAAATTATCCATTTCCACATTTAGGCTGATCGGGTGTTGCAAAGAAAATCCTTGGTAAGGAGAATAACAAGAGACAAAAAATCACAAATTGATACTGTCTCTGTGCTAAGGTGAGTACAGAGAGAAGGTGTTGAGAGGTTTAGAATGCATAATGAAAAACTAGTTAGTACACCCTTGGTCAACCATTTAAAATTAACTAATGAAATGTTTCCCAAGGCATAGGAGGAAATAGAATACATGACTAGGTTCCCTTATTCATCAACATGGAACCCATTGGATGGGATGGCTCTGCAATAAGACCTGTGGGATGATTTTAGGAGGCTAACTCTCACCATGTATTAATTTTTCCATGGTTTTTCCAAAACCGAGATTCAATATTTCCTTTAAAAAATGATTCACCCAAATTCCTATACACAAAATTATTTAATTTTAAAATCACAAAATCTTTATAAAACTATATAAAATACTAGAAATTTGAATATTCTTACAAAATATCATCAAACATTTATAGTTAGTTGACATATTGACTTTACTAAGATTCACCAAGGTTTCTTTATTTTAAAATAATCTATCTTAAAATCCTCATCCCCGATAAGATCTAACATTGTGGCCATGCAAAGTATAAATAGGGAGCAAGATATGAACAATCCGGTGTAAAGAACATTAGAGGCGTGAACTAGATTCTTAGGGTAATTTGAGAGGAACTCTACTCATGTAATTATGTTTTGGAGGTCTTACATTTGTTCTTAGCTGTGGATATGTTGATTAGATATGGAAGGTGATAAATATAGTAGGAGTAGCACTCACAAGGTATTGTTTTTACTTTGTAGGTGGAACAACAATAAGTTGGATTTCAAAGCTGCAAAAGTTTGTTTCACTTCAACAATGGATAGAAGCAAAGCATGTTGGCTGGTTAGAAAGGTTAGTAAAGAGGATGATTTGGTTACAAAGCAATTTGCGGAGGGAATTGGGAAAGAAGCAGGAAAAAAACAAGTTGTACTATGATAGCATGAGGGTCGTTCTTCTTGAAAGAACCCAGCCTCATTCAAAGACTAAGAATACACTTTACTCATTTCATATATGGATCTCTTCTTGAAGTGATCTAACATTTGAAGTTTGAAAAAAGATATATACTAGCCTAATCTATGCATATGGGATAACAGTAAGGGAGTAACTGTGGGAGAAATTGAGTTCCTCACTGGCCATTTCATCAAGCATGAAGTTGATGATGAGAATTTTTCCACATCTAAGGTGGAGTATAGTCCACTAGGTACAACAAAAGTGCAACAGACTTTGATCAGTATCCATGTGGGATATTGTCGGTTTGAGCTTCTGATTATATTCTTGATTCATAGGTTTGTTTCATCCGTTCTTGAACCCTATTCCCTATCTAGGTGTGGGGGGATTTTCCTCCCACAACTATCACCAGGGAGTTCTAGGGGTGTGTGGTAAATGTTTGGACCATTCATTATAAGGTCGCGATCCGACGATAGAAATTATTTTAGGGATTCTTCCTAGAAGGAAACCTTATGAGGGAATTGTATTACGATTGTGTATTATGGTGAATATTATCTCTGAGGAGAGGGATAGTGTGAGAGTATTAGGAGAGGAAGTTACACATGCGGGTGTTGTAATAGGACCCTTCATTTTGATGGATAATAAAAATGAAGGACCTGAAATTTTATCTAGTGGATGTATCCCACATCTAGGTGGTAGAACTACTGCATATCCTGGCTCTATTTTATTGTGTACCTTTTGTGTTTTATTTATGAATTTTCTTTTATTTTATTGCTTCTCCTGTCCTGTATTTTTCTAACACCATGGGGAGGAGCCTTCACATATTTTGGAAAGTATTTTAAGGAAGGAAATTGTTAAGGGAAAATTGAACTCCTGCGGGTAAGGAAGGAAGGTTCTCCAAGACGAGGGTGCAATGAAGGAAAAGTATGAACTGAAAGCAATGGATGGATGTACAAGAGATGAAGTCCGGAGGTGGTTCATTCCTGCGAATGAAGAAGGAAGGATGCAATTCCGAGGAATCTTAATCGGAACAATCAGATGACTTTAATTCAGGGTTGAGAGAAAGCTCCTTATGTGTTTTCTTTGTGTCCTACTTAGAGTCGCGGAGTATCGCATACAATATTGTTTGGTTCTTGTGTAAAGAATGTATTTGGGTATTAGGATAGTTTGGACACCTCCTCACATGTTTCCTTTATACTTGTATGGATGGTTTCTTTTACTTTCACAACCAAGTATAAGATAATGTAGAGATAACATAAGTAATAAATTCATGTGAAATTTAGGTGAAGAGGTGTAGTCTGGATTAAGTATTTTTTTTGTAGCTTTGTTGTCAAACGAATGATTTTGTTGTCGCACGGTGGCAAGGAGGCTTGGGGATTCTCACACCTAAACCAAAAATCTTGCCAGTCTATAAAAAATTAAGTTCCAAAGAAATCTCAAAAATGAAAATCCTGGTTTCAATTGTTTCATGGAAAAGCAATTAGGTGGATGAGTGCATAATTAAAAAAAAATTATTTAATATTTTTTTTTTTTTTTTTTTTTTTTTTTTTTTTTAAATTTATATTAAATAAAAAATATATATAATTAATCAACTAAATTATTAAAAAATGTTTCTCATCAATGCTTCCCAACTACTTTTATAAAATTATGCTAATTCCTATTTCACTAATATTATTATTCATACATGGAGTGTGACTCAATTAATACTCTATATTGATATTCATAAATTTATCTTCATTCATTATATAATTAACTTAGTGTTTAATAATGTTATTTTTAGACTGTATCTTTCTTTACTCTCTCATTCTCTCAATAATTCCATTTTTACCTCTGTTTCTTCTATTTTACTTTTATGTTATTTCATTTCTTAACCACAATAACATTCTAAATTTTCTATAATAATAAGTTTTAAAAGTAATTGTTATATATATGGAAAAATATTATCTCTTATTAAAAAATAAATATAAAATTTCATATATCCATATACTCAAAGCCATGAAATAATGGTAATCAAAGTCACTTGTTTTGCCTTC
>SNQJ01S0264094.1:0-12057 GCA_010110895.2 Picea sitchensis | reverse complement strand
TGGAGATTTCTTCCTTCATTTAATTGAATTAGTAAGTGCTAGCCAACCATTAGGTGTGCAGGTATCCCAACCATTATTGTCACTGTTATATTATTTTCAATTTATGCAAGTGTGATCACATTTGGGTACTGGGGATGTGACAAGTGGTATCAAATCTTCAATCAAGCTTTGTTGGTGTTTTTTTGTTAGTTCTTAAAAATAAAAGAGAGAAGAAAATGACAATCAATTACTATCATTTCATTGATCACGGTTGAGTTTCAAGAGCACTTCCATATCTTTATCAATGAAAAGAGAGAGACATTTTAGCTACAATTGAAGGGAAAAGGGTATGTGGATTCCATAAACCTAGAATATTATGGAATCCACATACCCTTTTCCATAGAATATACTAACTAGATCCAAAAACCAAAGACATGAAATATGGTACTACACATATAATATATTATCAAGGAAAAAACAAGCTACGTGAAATTTGGACATTTGAACAAACATTTACAAGTTAAATTAGTACATCAATAAAAAAAAAATACTAACCTTGCAAGTTCAAAATCCAAGCTATGTAGATCGACAATTGGATTTGTTCAACCGGTGGGTGACGGAAAAAATAAACATCTCAAACAATAGCCAAGAACAATGTCGCAACTATAGCAATTGTGTCGCAAAGTCTCCTAAAGTCAAGTATATATAGATCAAATATTCAACTAGCCGTTAACACCGATGAATGAGATAGGCAAAAGTTTCATTGCTATTACCATGAAAGTTCCTGGCAATAGTGACAAACTTTCATGGCAATAGTGACAAAAATCTCGACCAAGTTAAAATAACCTATTCATGGATATTGTGACGAACTGTCGTGGCAATATCGATGAAAATCCCGCCCTATTTAAAAAAAAATGAAAATAATGGAAATGTGGAAAAATTTCGTGGAATAATCCACCCATTTGTAGTAGTGTGATGTGGATGAAATGGAGGGTTAATGATACTGTGGAGGTGCAGTCAAAATATAACTGAGAGGATATATCCTGGGAGTCCATTGGGAAATACAAAAAAATGAGGAGAAGGAGTATGTGGTTGATTCTCGAACATGCGTAAGACTATCGGGACTCTCATCCCTAGGGGGTGAAAGCAACATGAGTGTCAAAGTGCCAAAAGGGGAATATGAATGGGACAAATCATGTAGGGGAGAGTGCTACCGGGTGAAAGTACTTAAAATGCAGTGGATGTGAGAGTACTGCAGAGCTGGATGGGGGGATCCTATAGGAAAATGTTGGAGGGTGGGACTGGGATATGAAATTGATATTCAGAGGGAATGATTACATGTAAGTGTCAATCATATACCTGAAGGTGCTACACTGGTGTGTGATGACCAAGTACCTGAACACATGAAAACTGAATACCCAACGTGAACAATATCTAAAGATAAAGAACATATAACAATTATTCGATAATTTTGACCATGAGAATGCATACCTGGGCGTGACGTGAGAAAAATGCTCCCCTGGGGCCGAGGATGGATGGTGACCTAGGGAATGTGATTGTGTAGGTTACGGGATCTTTATCTTGTGGCTGAAGATGGATAAAAAAATGAATGCTCGGAGCTCCTGTAATTGAGCATGGAAGTTTCGCAAAAGGGACTATATATAGTTGTAGGGCCCACATTGCCACCTCATTTGTACCTACTTCCATAGTGAGTTGACGAGAGGTTTTTATAGGAGATTTGGAGATTTTAGAAGTTCGAGCTAGCCCATCCAAGATTTGTGAGATCCAGGTTAGTGGTCTTATCCTCCTGCATAGTAGTTAAGGTTTCTTTTCTGGGAAGGGTCGTACGGTGAGATTTTGTGAGGGTGGCACCCCCAGTGTGCGGGCGATCAAAGGATACCCTCACTGGGGTGCGTGACTGTAGAAAGGACAACTGCGTCTGGGGGCATGTGAGTGAGTAAAATAGGTGCACATTGGATGCGCGCCTGTTCAAAGTACAATTGCGCACTGTGCGTAGTTGTGTAATGAACAGGTGCGCATGAACGCGCGCCTATGGGTGTGACATATGCACATTGATGCACATCTGTTTTTTCGACAGTTGTGCATTGATGCGTAGTAGTGTGAAGAACATGAGCGCATATGTGTGCACCTGTGGGGGTGAAAACCGTGCACATGAGTAAAAGATGGGCATTTTTGAAAAAACTTGTCTTGTTGGAATTTTTTTGTTCTAGGAATTGTGATGATTGATCAAGTGTTGTTTGTATGAATGCAGGTGATCAGGTCAGGATGCCAGTCCACTGGAGGTTGAGGGACTGGGCATGCCTCAGGGAGGCGGTGAAGGATGATGAGTCAAGTGTTAGGGGACCTTTGGCAGCCTGTGGGTTGTTAAAGTTCTTCGACTTCCCACTGCTACGGGAATAGGAGTACCTATTGCAGTCTTTGATTTCCATGTGGAGCACTGAGATAAAGTGATTCATTATGAGGGGGAAGTAGCTGAAATTCTCTATGATGGAGGATGTTTATTTCTTGACCAGGGTCCCTTTTCGGGGGAGGGCCCTACCTGTTGATCCCTAGTTTCCAGGGGAGGTACACTTGGCGCATATGTACTGTTCGGGGGAGGACTTTATGTCGGGATCAGTTGTGTGGATTGGGGAGATGGATGCACTAGTGCATTGGTGCATTGCCGCAATGATCCCGAGGATCTACAGATCCTTATCTACTCAGTGGATCAATGGTGGTTAGCTGAGGATCATGCAGAGGGAATTGGGTGGAGAGCATTTTTTCTGGGGATTGATGATGCACACCAAGATGATGGGGCATCTCAACCGGTGTCAGGCCATCGAATAGGGTGATTTTGCCTTTGGGTCTATCTTGGTGGTGTGATTCTTGGAGAGGGTGCCCATGTTGCACCCTAGAGTTTTGTTGGAGGTGGTTGATGCATGGGAGCCACAAATGATATGGTGGGCATTGATTTTGGTATGACATGGGGGTGGGGAGGGTGGCCATTATTTTACGACCGATCTGGCATGTGTGTGGCACGAGATTCCACATATCATACTACAGTTCCCATATGGCGGGATGGACTTCTGGCATGAGCCGGATATGTTTTACCTCCTAGAGAGGATTGGGACCATAGAGGTATGTTAGTGTGTTTTATTTTTTATGATTTTGATAGTATAACATATGTTTTATGTATCGATGGATGTTGATGCTATTGTTTGTTTGTTGTGTGTGCAGATGTAGGGTTGTGAGGGCAAGAGGTGGAGTTGGTTAGAGCATCGGCTCGTTAGGGGCCCATGAAACCGTTGCTGGCAAGAGAGAGACATTGGAGGGATGAGGCTGGTGCGAGGCCATCCGATGATGTGAGGGCTGGTAGGAGACGCAGATTTGACGACCCCGGTGTAGGTCCATCAAATGTGTCTCAGGGAGAGGTCGGCGGGGTGCTTGAGAATTTTTGTCGCCGGTTGGAAGTGGTGCTACAGGGAGTGCCCAAGGGAATGTGGACCCAGTTCTAGGATGAGGGAGTCTTGGAGTAGTGTGTGGGCCTTCCAGCGGAGTTACGGACCCTGATCTACAGATAATCTATAGCGGGGGAAACTATGACTGGGTGACTGCCCCCGAGACTTGGAGGACCCCTAGCTGGTGGGGCACCTCCTCCAGATAGAGGACTTGGTTGTGGTGCTATAGAGGCACCATGAGTGCTCTTGTTGTATATTTTTTGTATTTATATAGGTCTGCGAGCCCATTTTGTATAGGGTAGTGTGACACCTATTTTATACCTATAGGGATGAGGGAGCTCACCTGCCTATGGGAGATGTACATTTTGTACCATTTTTTTGTAAACATTGATGATACAATGATCATTATATATATATGGATATACATGTTTATGATCTCTGTGATGTTCACATGTGATGATGTTTTGTGATGCTTTTTATGATGTCTAATCTATATGTTGTGACAAAATTTTGATGATTTATGTATGTGTAATGGCGTCTTGATGTGATAAATGCCAATCTAACACTAGGTTAGCCATATTATTTGTTATTTGATTGAATTGTCATGGAATACGTGTAAATGTAATTGAATCAAAATGTTGAGATAAGAATTTAACTTGTAGGTATTTGCAGAAGAGGCAAGGATTGTGGACATGGTACACATTGTTGAGCTGCAGGACGACAATATGGGAATATAATAAGAAATTAAGGTGGTGAATATGGCAATGATTGGCCTTGGCAAGGAGGCCAATGACGATTGTGTATTCTGCTTGGCTATTGGTTATTGAGCCCAAACATATGCCGCTGGAGTGGAGCAGTTCATGTGAGGGGGTATAGAGGGCCCAAGCGATCAAAGCGAGATTATGTGTCCATCGGCTAGCTCCGTCAGCGTGACCGATGTGGTAGGACATTGGAGGAAACATATGTCAATAACACAAATGGAATATCAGACATAAGGCATGGAGGAAAAAAATAGATTAAAAATGCTACAAATGTGTACCAAAAAAGAAAAATCCTAGTGTAGAAGGACCACGCTCAAGCGTAAAATTTATTTTAGTACAACCCCTTGACAGGTTCTTTGAGAGGGTAGCCTTCTGGATAGGCCATGATGTATGCACCTTTAGTGAGGTAGTGTTGGAAAATGTAGGGTCCATGCCATAATGACACGAATTTTCCATGGCCGAGGGTATCGTGAGCGATATCGTAGGCAAGGATGAGGTCTCCTTCGTTAAATGAGCGAAGGTTGACATGGTAGTTAAAGGTGGGATTTGACTATTTTTTAGCTGCCTCATTGCTCTGTAATGAAGACCAACAGTCTTCATCTAGCTACTCTAAGTTCAGCAAGCATTTCTCCATTGGAGCAGTGTCAGGTAATATCTCGATAGCAGTGCATAATGTGGTAATTCCGCACTCGATGGGGAGAGTGGCTTCGACCCCATGGACAAGATGAAATGGTGTAAAACTAGTGGAAATTTTAACTACTATGCAATAAGCCCGTAGTGATGAAAACAACATATGATGCCAATTGGTCTTATGTTTGTTAATAGTGCATTGCAACATTGTTTTGAGGACCTTGTTGACCGCCTCTACCTGTCCGTTGGACTGAGGGTAGTATGGGGAGACAAACTCGTGGGAGAAGCCTAGCTTTGAGGAAAGTTCAATGAAAATCTCATTCTCAAAGTGTTTTCCGTGATCAGAGACTAGCTGTAGTGGTAATCCGAAGTGGGAAATGACGTGATTAAAGAAAAAATGCACTATAGTGTCAGCGATGTTGTTGAAGGTAGGCATGGCTTCAACCCATTTGGTAGATTAATAGAAAATCATGACGATGTGCTTGTGTCCATTTCTAGATGGAGGATTGCAAGTCATGAAGTCTATGCCCCATTTGCAAAATGGGCCAACAGTGATGAATGGATGTAGAAGAGTAGGTGGAGCTCATGCTTTGTTTGCATAACACTGGAAATTATCACATCGCTTCATAGCATGGATGCAGTCATGAAATAATGTGGGCCAGAAGTAGCCTGCTCGAATGATTTTCTAGGCGGTGGACATTCCGGAGAGGTGGCCACTGCAGGCACCTCTATGGAAATCATTCAAGACTCTTTCTGCTTCGTCGAGTGCCTGAGGGCATGTGGACTCAGTTCCAGGATGAGGGAGTCTTGGAGCAGTGTGTGGGCCTTCCAACGGAGTTGTGGACCCTAATCTACATAATAGCTGTAGCGGGGGAAACTATGATTGGGTGACTGCCCCCAGACTTGGAGGACCCCTAGCTGGTGGGGCACCTCCTCCAGATAGAGGACCTGGTTGTGGTGCTATAGAGGCACCATGAGTGATCTTGTTGTATATTTTTTGTATTTATATAGGCCTGCAAGCCTGTTTTGTATAGGGTAGTTTGACACCTATTTTATACCTATATGGATGAGGGGGCTCACCTGCCTACGGGCGATGTACATTTTGTACCATTTTTTGTAAACATTGATGATACAATGATCATTATATATATATATGGATATACATGTTTATGATCTCTGTGATGTTCACATGTGATGATGTTTTGTGATGCTTTTTATGATGTCTAATCTATATGTTGTGACAAAATTTTGATGATTTATGTATGTGTAATGGCGTCTTGATGTGATAAATGCCAATCTAACACTAGGTTAGCCATATTATCTGCTATTTGATTGAATTGTCATGGAATATGTGTAAATGTAATTGAATCAAAATGTCGAGATAAGAGTCTAACTTGAAGGTATTTGCAGAAGAGGCAAGGATCGTGGACACGATACACATTGTTGAGTTGCAGGACGACAAGCTGGGAATATAATAAGATGCTAAGGTGGTGAATATGGCGGTGACTAGCCTCAACAAGGAGGCCAATGACGGCTGTGTATTCTGCTTCGTTATTGATTGTTGAGCCCAAACATATGCCGCTGGAGTGGAGCAGTTCATGTGAGGGGGTATAGAGGGCCCAAACGGTCGAAGTGAGATTTTGTGTACATAGGCTAGCTCCGTCAACGTAACCGATGTGGTAGGCCGATGGAGGAAACATATGTCAATAACATAAATGGTAGATCAGACATAAGGCATGGAGGAAAAAAGACGATTAAAAATGCTACAAATGTGTACCAGAAAAGAAAAAGCCTAGTGTAGAAGGACTACGCTCAAGCGTAAAATTTATTTTAGTACAACCCCTTGACAAGTTCTTTGAGAGGGTAGCCTTCTGGAGAGGCCATGTTGTATGCGCCTTTAGAGAGGTAGTGTTGGACAATGTAGGGTCCATGCCATAATGACATGAATTTTCCATGGCTGAGGGTATCATGAACGATATCGTAGGCAAGGACGAGGTCTCCTTCGTTAAATGAGCGAAGGTTGACATGGCGGTCAAAGGTGGACTTTGACTATTTTTTAATTGCCTCATTGCTCTGTAATGAAGACCAACGGTCTTCATCTAGCGACTCTAAGTTCATAAAGCACTACTCCATTGGAGAAGTGTCAGGTAATATCTCGATAGCAGTGCGTAATGTGGGAATTCCACACTCGATGGAGAGAGTGGCTTCGACCCCATGGACAAGATGAAATGGTGTAAAACTAGTGGAAACTTTAACTACCGTGCGATAAGCCCGTAGTGATGAAAACAACATATGATGCCAATTTGTCTTATGTTTGTTAATAGTGCACTGCAACATGGTTTTGAGGACCTTGTTGACCGCCTCTACCTGTCCGTTGGATTGAGGGTAGTATGGGGAGACGAACTCATGGGAGAAGCCTAGCTTTGAGGAAAGTTCAATGAAGATCTCATTCTCAAAGTGTTTTCCGTGATCAAAGACTAGTTGTAGTAGTACTCTGAAGCAGAACATGACATTATTAAAGAAAAAATGCGCTACAGTGTCAACAATGTTGTTGAAGGTAGGAATGGATTCAACCCATTTGGTAAATTAATCGACAACCACGATGATGTGCTTCTGTCCATCTCTAGATGGAGGATTGCAAGTCATGAAGTCTATGCCCCATTTGAAAAAGGGGCCGACAGTGATGACTGGGCGTAGAAGAGTAGGTGGATCTCGTGCTTTTTTTGCATAAAGCTAGCACTTGTCACATCGCTTTAAAGCGTGGATGTAGTCATGAAACAATGTGGGTCAGAAGTAGCCTTCTCGAATGATTTTCTAGGTGGTGGAAATTCCGGAGAGGTGGATACCGCAGGCGCCTCTATGGAAATCATTCAAGACTCTTTCTGCTTCGTCGATGGTCAAACATCAATGGAGTATGGTGTCGACCCCACGTCGATACAAAATGTCACCAATGAGGAGGTAGCGAGGGTCCTGGTGGTGAATGTGCCGACGGTCATCTTGAGAGAGGTGAGACCCAAAATTTTGTGTCTGAAGGTAGACGAAAAGGTCGCCATACCAGGGGTCATCTAAGGGGATGAAGAATAGGTGTTCATAGGGAAAATCTGTATTGAAGGGTGAACTTATAGCATCTTATGGAAATTCCATGATGAGTTCGACAAGAACGAGTGCTTTATTTATTTTTGGAGTTGAAAACTCTAGGTCGTACTCCTGAAGGATGACGATCCATCGAGAAAAATTAGCATTAATTTGTCGTCGACTAAGAAAGTACTGCATGGGGTTGGAATCTGCCACGACTTTGGTAGTGCAGAGAAAGATATAATGACGTAGTTTTTTTACTGCGAGGAAAACTGTGAGGGAACGTTTCTATTCATGGTTGTATTTTGAGGGTTCTCCTGAAAGGTTTTTACTAATGCAGTAAATAACGTGCTCGTGACCATCATCCCCTAGTTGGACGAGAACTCCTGTTATTGAGACGATTGAGGATGACAAGTAGAGGATGTAGTCATGATCATAGTCTGGTGGACTAATCAAAGGGGCGTTGGAGAGCGCCAATTTTAAATCATCAAAAGTGGTTTGGGCATGTTCATCCCATTGAAATGGGATATCATGATGCAATAAACGAATTAAATTGTGTGTGTGAGTGGCGTAATTTGGGACAAAGCGTCATAAAAACTTGGCTTTGCCTTGTAGGCTCTGCAGTTGGCGCAAATTATGAGGTGGTGGAATTTTTGTGATGGCTTGGACCTTGAGTGGGTCCACTGTGATGCCGCATTGGGAAACAATGAAGCCAAGGAGGCATCCAGCGGTGATGCAGAATACAAATTTGAGGGGGTTTAAGTGGATATTGTACTGACGACACCGTTGAAAGACAACTCGTAAGTCATCTATATGTTGCGTTTGTTTCTTGGATCGAGCAGTGAGGTCATCCAAATAAGCGAGGATTATGTGAGAGAGATCATGGAAAACATAGGTCATGGCTCATTGGAACATCGCACTGATGTTTTTGAGTCCAAAAGGCATGACACGATACGCAAATGTACCCCATGGGGTGGTAAATATGGTTTTATACTAATCTGTTGGGTGGATCTGTATTTGATTGTAGCTAGAGAATCCGTCCATGAAGGACAAGGCCTCATGACTGGCACAGTCATCGATAATTTGGTCGATGAAAGGCGTAGGGAAGTTGTCTTTGGGACAAGCATGGTTGAGATCGCGAAAGTCATTGCAGACGTGAATGGTGCCCTGTTTTTTGTTAACGGGGATGGGGTTGGAGACCCATGATGTGTAGGTGATGGGGTATATGAACCCAACAATGCATAGCTTTTCAATTTCCGCTTTGATGGCCGCTAATTTGGATGGGTGCAATGGGCGTTGCTTTTGACATACAGGGGTGATATCAAGCCATGTGTCGATACGATGTTTGACAATAGAAGGATTAAGGTCGGGCATCATCGTATATGACCAGGAAAAAATGTCTTGGTATTCCTGAAAAAGAGATTTGTAAGTTGTGAGTTCCTCAGGGGAGCATGTGACACCAATGGTGATTTCCTCTATGATTTCTGGTTTAATGGAAATGTCAATTTTGACAGTGGGGGAAATTTTGGCCATGTTTCCTTCTTCAAAAGCATCAGGGGCAAGGATAGGGTTGTTGAACCAGTCTATATTCCCTAACGGGTTGAAATCCTTTGTTTCAATTGCATATTTGGAGCCTTGGCTAAGAGGGTCAAAGGATTCCCATGAGAGAAAAAGTGCTCTGTGATGGAGTGAATTCCATGGGTAATTGGGGGTAGATATTTCTTTGAGGATATCTTCATCGTAGTGGAAAATGCGAGAATATAGGGGATCCAGGGAAGGAATATTGGTGACTGTCACCATGTGATTATCTTCGTGGGGTGAATATGTAGAGGGGGTATCACAAAGATGGTTCAATGGTATGCTTGACACAAACAAAATGTCTAAACATTGTGGGTTGTAGACTATGGTTGGGAGTAAAATTTCCCGAGGGAAATGAACTAGAGAATTGGGGGGATTTGGGGGAAAATCCTCAGACAGTCTATCCATGAACTATGGAGGGGTATGAAGTGACTCAGGTTTAGAGGATGTGATGTGGGCAGTATCTGGAGATGGAATAGGGGGAATCACTTGTATCACTGGAAGTGGGGTGGTTGGAGTGTTTTGAATAAGCGCCATTTGATGACTCTTGTATTCAATAATCATAGGACACTGATATGTGAAATGATCAAGTGAATCATAGAGAGAGCAAGGACATCTCATTCGTTTATTGACTGAGGTTGTGACATTATGGATGTCAGTGACTCAGGTACCTGATGACGTGGGTGGAGAGGGGTCTTGTTGAAAGCTTTGGCGTACTGTCGTGAGCCTCTATCGAAACTGAGGTAGCAGGGGGAAATGGTGGGTGTAATGGCCATACTCTGAACATATGGCACATGTGAATCTGGTTCACAACCATTTATTGCTTGTAGTAGGGGATGTGGTGGTAGTACAAGGTGTGCTTGGTGAAGAGAAGGGTGATGTGGTCACTCGAGGGAGTTGGACTATATTGCGTAACTCGGGGAGAGAGGGACATATATTTGTAGGGTGTCCTTCTCTCTCACATAGTGCACAAGGAGGTTGAACTTGGGGAGGAAGTGGACCAGTGGGCTCTTTATTCTTCCGCCTGCCCCCAGCTATGGCGGTGGTGTTAGAAGGTGGGGGTGAAGGTGGTGCGGTTGGAGTTAGTACTGGGATCTGCATCGGGATTCCCTCGGATTAGGGAGGGAGGGATGGTTGAGGGACCATCGCGGGTGGGTGTAGATACCATACCGGAATGGAAAGCACCATGTTGGGAAGGGTAAGCATGGAGGATACCTAAAAATATTGTATGCTCGGTGGGGGGTAGAAGAAGGGGATTTGGATGAGGGATTGGGGGCTGGTTTCCCAAACCGATATTTTCCCTTGGGGAAGGGTGAAATCGGGGGTAAGAGGTGTCATAGGGTTCTCAGGTAATGCCTGAGGCAGGATTTATTCCACTAGTGGGATATGGGGGAGTGGAGTAGCCTCTGTGAGAGGAATGGTATCTCCCGTTTTAGTTCCACCAAAAGATATGACACACACTTGTATGGGAGGGATAAATGAGTGGTGGTGCTCCATGGTATGTCCCTAGAAAGGATGGGTCCTTGAAAATTCTAGGGCCCATCTCTATGAGTGGGTAGGAACTGGAATTAGTGTTGACAAGAGGTAGCATGTTATCAATGTTGGAGGAATGGTTAGGATCGTAATGAGAAACTTGGTCGATGGTGATGATATTCCCGTTGTGGGGGAACATCATCGTTCAAAACACATAAGAGGCCACAACCTTCATAGCGTACATATAGCTACGTCCAAACAAGATGTTGTAATCTAGTGGGGCTTCGATAACCTCAATGTCAATAAGAATGGTTTTACCCCTAATTTCAATAGGGACATTTTGAAATATCCCTTCAGGAGAGGATGTTCATCCATCATAAGATCTCAAAGTGATGGAGGATGGTATTAGCTCAGGGGAGCCAAGTTTCATCCATACCATGTTGGACATGATGCATGTGGATGTACCTTCATCCATGATGCATTGATGAACTGTGATGTTCTGAATTTTGACTGGTATCTGGAAATATACGAAAGGAGGGAGATGGTGTTCCCCACAATCTATATCAGATGTGATGAGTCTAGTATCAGTAGGGTCGAATTCCCCCAAGGCGGAAAGAAATGATGTTGACCTCAAAATGGAAAACATGAAAAAAAGGGATGTTGACTGTACAAGTCCGTATAGTCCATATGGACGATGACGTGGTAGGCCATACAGATGACGTGGTAGGCTGTACACTGACGTGGCAGACAGTTATTGGACAGTTGGCATGTGACGTGTTTGTTGGTAGCGAATGGGATGGTGACATGTGGCCCAATCAAAGGCCGCCACATGTCACCTATTTGTTGGTTAAAATCTTTGCACTCAGCAGGGGTCAACCCTGTGACCTCTGGGGTAGGGTAAAGCTTTGGGAAAGGCTGCCCAACAGGCGCGCCCACACATGTTCCTTGTCATATAAATGTATTGCATTGTATTTAACATAGTTTAAATGTATGTGGGGGCATGGACCGGGCCGGGGCTAAGCCCCGACCCGTGGTCATGTGTTATATTGTATGCGACCAGAGCTACGGTGGTTACCACCGTAACCATGTTATAACCGTTTAAT
>SNQJ01S0264093.1:0-12057 GCA_010110895.2 Picea sitchensis | reverse complement strand
TTTTACTCCTTTCCTTTTCCTTTCTTAAGTCACTTAAAAATATAACTTTTAACTTCTTGACTTTTCCCCCCCTTCAGTGTGAGACTATGACCTAGTGGGGGTGCCTAGGCCACTGAGTCTCCTCATTACCTCTCTAAGAGGTGGGGGACATTACACAATCTTTGACCAAAACCTCTCCTATGTTCGAGGGTGATGCATCTCTTGACCTTGTTGTCTTGCATCTTGTTCAACCAATGGTCATATCGATACAATCTTTGACCGACAACACTCCTATTTTTCAGGATGATGCACCTCTTGACCTTGTTGTCTCACATCCTATTCAACCAATGGTTGAGTAAGTGGTCGCATCGATGAAATATTCAATCGACCCCACTCTTCTCTTGGAGAGTGACAAGTCTAAGGAAGCGATCGTGCCAATGCAATGTTTGGTCGATCCCGATCTTTTGGTTCTGGTTCTACACCTTCTATGCCATATCCTTAGCATTTCTATTACTTCACCTTCTGAACAAGAGAGAGTTTTACTCTTATTGAGTTCTCTCCCTCCAAGTCTTGACAAGGTTCCCTTTTATTGGGATGGTCTTGTGGGGTATCCAATGCCTCCGCTTATGTCTTTTCTAGGAAGAGACATTATCCAACATAACATGAAGACGATAAACTCTGTTAGCACTTTTTCCTCCTTAACTTGGAGAGCTTTGGGTCTTCTCGAGCTTATGTCAGTTCTTCATAAGATACTGACATTCCACAGAAGATTAGTATGGGAGCCTTGGCCTCCCCCGTGGCTTTCCACCTAGAATCTTACTAACGAGTCTTAGTTAAGCTCTTTTCCGACTCGTCTAAAAACTGAAAAGATCTCTGAGTGATTTGTCCCTTTCACACTCATTAAAATTGGATTTGAAAGATCATGAGTCCTAGTTAAGCTCTTTTCCGACTCGCTATAAAAAATAGAAAAGATTCTTGAGTGAACTTGTCTTTTTCACACTCGTAAATTGGATTTGAAAAAACATCTATTTGGCACAAGTTTACCCATTTTTCACACCAAGTTAACTAAAATATATAAAAAAGGACATTTTTTGGCATTAATTTGTGATTGCATCTCATGCCCTTGCTTGCAGTATTGAGCCTTTAGCCGGTTCTCACTTTGTGTTATAAATCATTGCCTAAGCAGTTTGCATCCTCAACCAAGTAGAGCCTTATTTATATCCTTCACAATTTGACACCCTATACCCTAGAAGGAACATCACCCCGAGTGTCCATCTCCCGCATGCATTTCCTTGCATTGATCATAGGTACATTCCACTGCTGGAACTAGTTTTTCTTACTTGCGACACTCATTCCCTCCTCTATATCATAGCATTCACTTGTTATGAAAAAACAAAAAAATATGGGTGAGAAGGGAATACTATATTGTAATTGGCAACAATTGTGTTGCCTTTGAACAGAGCACAAAGTTATTGAGTCCTTACGTCATCATAATTTTGGTTTTAGCATGGCCTTAGGAAGCTGATCTCGTTACATAATTTTCTCTACCGACTGGTTAATCTTCCAGTCACTATAGAGAACATTGTGGATGCCTCCTGCATCTAGTTGTCACATCATTAAGTCTATGCTGTCGGATTCCACCGTATGTCTCATGCTCTTGTTCAAAGGAATTCTATCAACCTGTGTCGGCCACTCCTTAGAAATCTTGACTTTGCATGTCAGCCATACCCTCAGTTTGACTCAGAATCACATGATACTTTGGTCTTATGATGCACCCTGGCCCTACTTTCATCATTGGTATGTGACCTTGAACCCAACAATCGACATTTCATCATGGGTCATTGACTGGGTGGTTTCCCTTGTGTTCGACAACAAGACATCTATTCACACTTTGGGATTTGCCTTTGTCAACAGTTTTCATCATTGACTACTATTTAGAGGGTCTTTTTCATGTACCGCTTGCATTTGGCACACATGAAAGATGCACATGGTAGTTGGTTTGTGAACATGTTCTTCATACGATATCCACCAAATCATGAAGCTCCTACTTTGTTCCTCGTGCTAATTGATGAGAGATGCCTTAATACTCTCCTTTCAAAATGTATCATTCCATCGACTTCAGATCATGTATTCTGGATACGAGACCTAGAGTTTTATGAGTACCTTGAGGCTTGTAGTCATTAGTGGTAGGCTCTCTCACCATTGATAGATGGGAATACATCAATGTCTCCTGATCAATGGATCTCTCAAGTGTTCGACACCATCTCCTTTATTCACATTTGTAGAGATGTACTCCATGCCTTGATACCTACTTTCATCATTGGTAGGCCTTCTCGCGTTTGTTAACGGTATACCTCAATGATCGATAATCAAACGATGTCTCATCATGTTTGAACTTGACTCATTTATTCACATGATGTAGACTTGCACCATTGGCGGATTGTATTGAAGACTTGAAGACATCACTTTGTGGACATAGCTTTCCTGAGTTGTTGCTTCCATTTCATTGGACCAATACCTATTTGACTTCAGTGATCATGGGAGATTAAATTGTACTCCATGGTATATAGATATCTTCAGATTGATTTTGACGCTGGTTTCACTGGGCCTTGTTCGTGACTATGACAGTTATTGGCATGTAACCGCATTTATACTTTCCTACTCATGGCCATGAACACTTGTTGGTATATTTTCCACATGGATCTGCATTGTATTCTTGGCAGTCATGTATGGAAAGTTAGTACATAATGTAATGAGCAATTGAGTTTGTCTAGCTGGTTCTCTACCACTCCACTTCTGGATTATTTATAATGTATTTCGGCCATCGCAGATACTCCTCTGATCTCACACATTAGGGGGCATGTATTATAGAAAGATTTGCCTCACCATTTCTATCTTGTACAGAGCGCCTTTTTCCATTTCCCTATGCAGACTTATCAACCCATTTTTAATAAATCCAGAGCCAAAAATATATATATATTCCACATATACGCTCCCTATTTTCTTTGCAAGATGCGTATACACTTGCTACTCCACTACAACTCATGTATATCGGGATTTGTGCCAGAAAATGGAAAATGAGGTCAAGTTTCCATGTCACGATAGAAGATCTCTGATCTTTGGCCTTCCATATACTAGAAACATTCTGACTAGGCCCTTCAGTTTCATTCTGAAGGCTATAAGAGCACAATTTCGAGCTATGGAAAAGGAGGAGAAAGCATTCAACTTTGAGAGCAAAGTTACTCTGGAGAAATTACTTCATATTGAGTTTGTATCCCTTTGTCCCTCAAGTCTAAACATAGTGTTCAACCCCCAAGCTCTTTCCTTATTGTCGAGAGGACCTCATTACCTCTTTGATATGAGCTTGCCTTTGGTGGAGGATTGAAGTGGTGGAGACCTAGTTGGAAGGAACTTGGTTTCTTGGTTTTGAACCATGCCGACACGAAAGTCTGTAATGTTGATACTTCTGTTAATCAATTATTAATATAAATACTCCTTTCTCGTCCTACCGATATCTTGCAAATATATGATTATTATCCATGGGCATGTTTGTAATGTTTATTAATGGATTGTGTTATCTGATGCGCTAACCCATTTTATATATTGTCACTATATACTTGCATCGCTTGTTTGTTGAGAACTTCTTGCATGTAAAGATTTGGGTCAAATTGCTCAACGGTGGAACGACATCAAATGATTGGATCAAGGTAGGCTTCTTCCTCGTATTACACATTAGCTTATATAGCACATGTTGGAATTGAGTTAATTTCTGCAGTTATACTTGTCTGTTGTGGTTTACCCTTGGCCATAGAGAGTTTTTCCCTTGTAACAATTCTCCAAGACTTCAACTATAAACATATTAGAAAATGGATCATGTAAGCAAGCATGATTCAGTTTCCTTAAATCTACACAAATTCTGATTCCTCCTGCCTTCTTATCCTGAACCACCATTGAACTAATCCACTCCGACTCTGCGATAGGTTCAATAATTCCTGCTTCTAGCATCTTGTCTATCTCTTCTTTCACCTTATTCTTATATACCAGGTTCAATTGATATGGTCTTTGTTTCACAGGGTTAGCATCTGGCTTCAAAGGGATCTTCATCTCTCCTAGCTCTCCAAAAATCCCTTTCATCTCTAAAAATGTAGTCAAGAACAGATCATGGTAGTCGTGCAGTAAATCAACAATCTTTTCAACAATCTCTTTATTGAAAAAATCTCCTATGTTCATAAACTTGGGCATATCCTTTGCACCGATATTCACTTTGTGCGTTTTCAATGGCTTTGCATATATAACATCTTCAAGCTCTGGACCTTCTACTGCATGTTCTCCTTTATTTCTGGTACTTGAAAATTTCTCAGATCTTCATCGTCATGGCCTTCTCCAATGACATAATAGCATTCCAAAACTTCTCAAACTATCACAAAAGAGCTATGCACACTACATATGGGTACTAATTCTATCGAGTCTTCTGATGAAAAGATCTTGTCCTTGATAACCTGTAGAGTTGTTCTACTGAAGGGGAATCATATTCAAAACTGAAAGTAACCTTGAAGTTTTGAGTCAACTCTTCCCAATGTATTGTGTTTGTGTGCACTTCCAATTCTAAATAATAGTTCTTCGGAATCGTATCCAGAGTGCATATAAAAAAAAGTGCGTCCATTCATGCTTCGATACTGATCTCCATGTTGCAATGCACTATGTAACATGCTATGTAGGATAAATCAACCCCGTATACTTCCGTGCAATATATTCTTTTCCCGTTCCAAATCTAACCTGAAACAATCTTTTGCATTGTTGTCAATTCTTTATTTTGTCCTTATGTGCAACCCACCATCTTGCATACGTTGCTTTCAACGTGACATATTAAGATAACAATATTTGTTGATATGGTATTTGAAATTCAAATTCCTTTATAAAGGAGTGTGTGGTTGTTAGTCAATCATACTTTGGGGGATCACATACCTCAGTTCCAATCCATTGTAACATGAGAGTAATATGAGCACATCTCCTTGTCGATACTTCATATAATCTCTGCTACCAATGCTCCAGTGCTTCTTCTGAATCTGATGCGTAGGAAATAATACTTCACCAACTGAGTGAAACATCAACAATAGGGTTCACATAGTCATCCATCTACACATTCACATTACAAAGGTTATCAATCTATTTTCCCTTTGTCGGTTCTACATATCTTCTTCCCTTTGTGGGATCCAATGGAGCAATAAATTTCTGGTCTCTTGCTTCAAAGACTATCCGTCTCTTCTTCATCTCAATCAGGTTATGGTTATCAAAATCCCAATCAAGTCCTACTAATGTTGGATAAGGCTTACTTCCATCTACTATCTCGATTACTTTGAAATCAACTATACTGCGCACAATGATCGATCATCCAATGCAATGCATTTAACACAACATCATCCTGCATTAATTCAAAAACAATATTCAAGAAACTTCTCGGTGTACTTACCTTCTCAACTTGCCTTTCTGAATGGTCATATACTGGAGGCATGTCATAGATAGGTGGTCTATCATACATTGGTGGTGCATTCAAAGTCGATGCTATCCATTCTGTCTCCAACAATTCTTTCCTTGCTTGCTTGTACTTGTCTTTCTCCTTTCTAGGGTCAAAAAACGGAGGAGGATCTGTTGCTTTCCTTACCCACTGCTCAATCTTCTTTCCTTTCTCTATTGCATCAGGTCCTATTCTCACTCGTCTGTGCATATCTACTATTACCTTAGGTCATCCGTCGTGCTTCTATGCAACTATCAACTACACATTCAGGTTCCTCTTTTCTTGACACTTCGCGATTAGCTGTGGACATTCTTCTGTCACATGGTCCAATTGTCTACAATAAGTGCATGTCATGCAAGGATTCAGACAATCTCGTGAAAAATTCCCAGGATTATTACAATTATAACATATAATTGTACCTCTTCCTCTACCAAATCCTCCTCTTCTACGACCTCTAAATTCTCCTCTTCCTCCTTGATTGTAACCTCTCGGAATATTATACTGTGGTACTCCTCCTTTCGATCCTTCTTCCCCTTAGAATTGGTATGCATCCACAATGAATTCTCTCATCAAATCTAGTGCACAACCCTCCTTTTCATCATGTTTGACATACTTACAAAAATTACAAGACATGTTTCTAGTAGTGCTCTGGTGCATCAATGGGAAAGCAGTAAGATGATGAGCCATCGTTTTACATATCTCACACAATACTCCTAAAGGATTTGTAGCTCCTACATCCAAATACTCCTTAAATGTTGGACACTCATTCTTATGATGAAATTTTGTTCTACATGTAATACACTAGACTTCTTAGCACTTTTCCTTCTCTTTAGCCAACTCTTGCAACTGAATAGTCAATACTGCTAACTACAAATGAACCTGAGCCATCCCTATGTCATTCTCTCCTACAAGGGATGCTTCCAACCTCATGGAAATTTCTAGGGCTTTTGATTGCGATGTAATATTTTGTTGTTTCAAACGGTAGCGTATATGTAGAAACAATCCTACAATGAACCACTCCCTATGCTGCTCATCGGGGATATGGAATGCCAAATGATCCTTTAAGATCTTGAATCTTTGATCAAAATCCCATATTGACTCATTTGAAAACTGGTTGATCTCTTTTAGCTCTGTAATACACGGTGACTTAGACTTAGGTTTCTGAAACTCTTTCAACAAGGCTTACCTGATGTCTGCTAATGTTTTGGTTTGTCCCATATGTACAGTAGACTGATACTTCATATACCATAGTAATGCCTATTCTCTGAATATCGTTTCCAGATGCACAATCATTGCATCATCATCCTGTACATTCTTCACTATCCATATTTCTTCACAAACAAACAAATATTGTTTTGGATCCTCTGTCCCCGTCCATGGAAGACAAACATTCTCAAAGTGGGGTCTAACCTTTCCATTTTGTTCGGTGCAGAATTCTTCCCTAGTGACACTAATTGATTATGAATTGGCATACTACTTCCACTACTCTGAATACCTTTAATACTATCTTTACTTGCTTCACTAACTATAATTGACAAAGCTTCAGATCTTACCTCATTCCATGGAGACACACATGGGGTCATGGGTTCAACGCAAAGTCTGACCTAATTGGGATGTAACAGATCTTCTTCTACTAGAATGAGCTAATAATACTTTTCCTTTTCTTTCCCTTCTATGTGAAATATTCCTTCAATCTGGAGTATTACACCGATGTCCATTTCCTCAATCTCACTGTGTTGCCTTTCTCTCTCAGCCACAATCCTCTTCCTACTATGCCTAAATATTTTACCACTACGCAATACCCCAATATCTTCATCTATCGCACATTCTTCTTCTCTCGACATCCTTGGCCCATCCATTCATCATTCATTCTCTTCATCCCTATTTTCCATACACTCAGACCGTCCCCTATCCCCTAGTCCCCCTATGTGCGTAAAGGCGCTTAGCTACTAGACCAATCAAATTCTATCTTAATAACCCCCTTATCACACAACAACATATTGAGACAAGTAGACAATGATTTCAAATACCTTCCGCATGGACCTTTAAAGAATTATCTTTCAACAACACTACATGACTGGGTACAATCTATAGCGAACTCAATAATATAACCCCCAATACGCTATCCGACCAAAAATCAATTTCACACAATATCTTATTACTTACGGTATTAACTTGATGAATCAACTTAGGGGTCCAATTCCTTGGGACCACAATGCATAATATTTCATTCTTTTCAACTAACCTCTGTATCCACTCAGCCAAAACATACGAGAAATCAACAAAGAAAATCTCATGTAAATCTGTGAATACATACCTCTGCAACCATTGTTCCGAACTGATCTGCGGGTTCTTATTCTGATCTTTGGAAAAATCATGCTCCTTTTCCTCTAGCCATTGTCCATTATCTTTCTTAGTTAGCCTCCACATTCCCCTCAGTCTTAGATCTTGGTCCCAACAATGGAACCATTTGTTGGTGCGCAGTGGGCAGACCCGAGGTTCAACATGAAACCACCAACACAACCCTTAAGATATTGACCCTTTCAACATCAACCACAAGTAGGTGAAGTCTCACCCAATGTATCTATGGGGGCTGCATGAACCAAGTTTCCATAGTCATGGAGGAATGTGAGGCATTCATCTTAACCATTGTACTAAACATTCGTTCGTTATACCATACATCATGTGTGCAGAATCGATAGCATATTCAAATTAACCATTCATACATTATATGCACGTAATAAACATTATAGTAAATAAACACATTGTAACATCCCTATCCCCCCAAAGACTGAGCGACGCTACTGACACAACCTTAACTTAGCCTTTAAAGCTCTGACACCAATTTGTAACATCCCCAACCACCAACAGGCCGGGCGATGCTACTCCAGAACACTCTTTCATGCTCTATGTGCCAAACATACTGTAACATACTCAACATCCAAACTAAGCTATGTCACATACAATTTTCTAACTACATGTAATTAAGTTATATACACACAAATCTCTTGCAGAAGCTTTATATATATAAAGCTTTCGCAAGAGTTCTACGTGTGAATATGTTTTAATCGTACGCAGATAGAAAATTGTATGTGACATAGCTTAGTTTGGATGGTGAGTATGTTACAGTATGTTCCGCACATAGAACAGTAAGAGTTCTCTGGTGTAGCGTGGCCCAACATGGATGGTCAGGAACGTTACAAATTGGTGTCAGAGCTTTAAAGGCTAAGTTAAGGTTGTGTTTGAAATGTTGCTAACTCATGAAGTTGAGAACATTTTAGGAACTATTAAACATTGCAACAAGAATAGTGACTACAGAAAATTTCTTGTTCATAAAATTGAAGAAGTGAACTTACTGTTGTTAATTATGAACATACATATGCGTAGGATGATGAGTCATTCTATTTTCTTAAATTGTTTGGTAATTGTAATTGAATTTCTAGGTGCAGGAAATTCTAAGAATCATTGCATAAGGTGACGTACATGATGAATTATGATATACAGAAAATACTGACAATTTGCTGGTTGTATGCAGTATATAATCATTGCAGGAAAAATGGTATTAGCTTGGTGCTTGTTGAAATCCATAAGGAAAATTACATCCTATCGTTGCGACAACCATGAAAAAAATTATGAAATAGAATTTCATATTTTGGAAAAAAGTCAAAATTCATTATGAAATTAATTTGATTTCTAAAATGGAATTTTTATAATGCTCTCTCATGACAACTACATGTGTGTGATGCAGATGAGATGATATTGATTAAAGTTGGAACTCCTAGAGCCATGGTTCTCCGAGACTTCCTATCCGACTTGTACTAGAGCCTTGGAAGGGAGGTTGAGTAGCCGATGAACTATTGGACAATGAAGGTGCATACTACCTTGGGTTGTAGATGCATGTGGGGAAGAGAGAGACCATTGGTTGGAGTGTTGTTGAGATGAGAGGATAATGACTAAAGTGGGAACTCTTGGAACCACGGTGCTCTGAGACTTCTTGTCTGGCCTATGCTGGAGCCCTGGAAGGGAAGATGAGCAACTGATGAACTATTGGACAGTGAAGGTGCATACTACCTTGGGTTGTACAGGAATGTGGGGAAGAGAGATCATTGGTTGGAGTGTTGTTGAGGTTTGGTACCTTGGCCTAGACTATGTTGATATTGATTAGGGGCCATGGTTATCTTGGGAAGCCATTGTCCTGACAGAGTCATATTCCATGCTTGGGAATGGTATGCTGCTGAGAGTTTATTAGTAGTGAGATAAAAGGATGGGTGGAACATCATGGATCTACATCCAGTTGTTACTTCAATGAAGTTTAATTGAAGCATGTAATAAGGAACAATGAGCTGAATTATTTCCTGAACTAGCTCTATGGAATAGAGCAATTGACTTCAAGTTGCAATATAAGTACCAGAAATGGTGCCAGAAAGTAGAGCACCAGATGGGTAAAAAGCTTTCAGTAGATAAAGCTTGGAGACTTTAAAGAGTTTGAATGTTACATGGTATATAATGCACTGAGGATTTTTGAAATTTTGTTGTATATGTATACATAATGCACTGAGGACAATGCATAAATAAGGGGATGGGATTGTAATATCCCTAAGGCTGAACCTAATTGTAAATGTAAATACAAATGTACGTAAGATGGTGAGTTGATTTGATATCATTTTGGTATGCACATTTCATGTCATAGTGCGCGCATGTACTGCGCAGTAAAATGAGGAAGTGTGCACATTCCAGGATACCGTGTGCATAATCTTAAGTGTGCGCGATGTTGAGGCCATGGAGCCTTTGTGTATATGATATGTTTTTTAGGCTGGTGAGCCAGTTATTATAAGCTAGGGTGCTTATGTTTTGAATTAGGCCAAAGGGCCTAGATGCTAAAGGCCAATGTGCCTATACTTTTATACATCTCATCATTAATATAAGATACATCGTCGCGTGTAGACCGACCACGATAAAAGAGACGGGGGACTAAAATCCACTAGTTAGGGAAAGGGAGGGGCTAAGTTAAGGAATATTATATTAATATTTCTTAAATCATAAAGTGTGGATAATTATGTTATCCTAAGTTCTAAAGTTAGGGCCAAGTGGGCCAAAATAGCTTCCAACATGACAAGTGTCAAGTTGGGGATATGCATACATATTGTTGGACTTAGTTCATTTCCAGGGAACTCTCCATCATTCTTACCATAATTTTTTCCATGATTCCTTCGATCATTCAGCTGTGATCTAGGACCATTTTCACTCACACAGTCAGTTATCCTTCAAACATTCCTATCATTGTACCTGAACCGTGTCCATAGCCATACCGGTTTGTGTAGTTGGTTAGCTTAGGAGCTAGATTGAAGACGCAGGTTGTCATGCCCGTGGGATATTGAAGAAGCGGGTTGTTAGGTCCATGGGATATTGAAGAGGTAGGTTTTCAGGCCCGTGAGAAATTCTCTGGGTGAGATAATTGTTGGGGATTGATTTCCTGAAGGTGCTGAACTACAACTGCAGGGCTCTGAGACTTCTTTTTTGGCTTGTTGCTGAAGCCCTGGAAGGGAAGTGGGGCAGTCGAGGGACTGTTGAGCAGAGAAGGGGCACACTTCCTTGGGTGGGACAAGAATGTGGGGAATGAGGGACTATAGGCTGTTAGTTGAGTGAGAACCTAAGACAGAGTCTTTCCGTTGTCCATGAGCCCTTAGCCTGGTTAGGAATCCCTTTACCCGGGTGGAGTTTAGTTCCATCTCGTGGGAAACTCACTATTGAGAGTGATGAACAGTGTGGTCTAAGGCTGTGAGGTTTGTGGAAGGTCTACACACAGTTGGTGATATTCTCACAAATATAAGTGTCAATTGTGTGATAAATTTACATGTTGCATTGTTATTCACGTGTTATTCTTATGGGTTTATCCTATGTGTGATTATAACTGTCTGTATGATTATGGGTATTGCATGTATATGTTGCATGTCTATGTTTATTGTTATATCAGTATGAATCCATGCATTTACATAATGTATTTGTCTGTTCATGTTATATATATATATATATAAAGCTTCCGCAAGAGATTTACATGTATATAACTTAATTACATGCGGTTAGAAAATTGTATGTGACATAACTTAGTTTGGATGCTGAGTATGTTGTAGTATGTTTGGCACAGAGAGCATGAAAGAGTGTTCTAGAGTAGCATGGCCTGACCTGTTGGTGGCTGGGGATGTTACACACGACACCATACCATAACAAAAAGACACCATATTTAACATGGTTCACCCAATAAAGGATATGTTCACAATGGGAGGCTTATTATATTATCATTCAACATCATCTCTTACAACAGGTGCACACCATGCTCATACATGATATCTCAATTATTTCCCAAAATACCCTTGTCGTTCGCACATATAGTGCACACTTAGCTCATTCTCTCATGGGACAGACCGCCTCACACACTGATTTCTGCAGTTCAACCTTTTTTCTGTTCAACTTTATGATGAGCTCCCCCAATTTCTCCACTGTCCCCTCGCTGAATAAGTTATTCCAAGAGCTAGCTGTCAAGATATTTATATAGTTGTCCCTGC
>SNQJ01S0264091.1:0-12058 GCA_010110895.2 Picea sitchensis | reverse complement strand
ATGCCTTTCCTTGAATTAGCATGCCTTTACTTGATAGACCTTACCTTGCATTAACATACCTTTCCTTGACATGCCATGTCTTGCATTGACATGCCTTTCCTTGACATGCCATGCCTTTCCTTTCCTTGACATGCCATTGTTATGAGTAAAATCTCTCTATGGATAGGGTAAACCACAACAGACGGAAATGAATGTAGAAATACAATCTCTTCTCAAGTATGCTATACAAACAAATATGCTAGCAAGACAAGATAAAATGCCTACCTCGTCTAGACGTTTGATGAAGTTCATCGTTGAGCACTCGACCCAAAGAAATATACCTACAACTAGTTCTCAACAACCAAGAAAAGAAAGCATATGGTTATATTATATAATGTTAGCACATTCAATAGCATAATCCATTAATAAACATGACAAATACACCCATGGAATAATAATTCAATATATTTGCAAGATATCAATTGGACGGGGAAAGACTATTTCTATTAATAAATGATCAACATAAGTGAAAATGTTACAGACTTCCATGTTGGCATGGTTTAGAATCGAGAAACTAAGTTCCTTCCAGTTGGGCCTCCACCACTTCAATCCTCCACCAAAGGCAAGCTCATAAGAGAGAAACAATGAGGTTCTCAATCAATATGGGAAGAGCTTGGGGGTTTAACACTGTTTTCATACTTAAAGGACAAAGGGATGCATACTCAATATGAATTAAATAATTTCTCCAGAGTAACTTTGCTCTCAAAGTTGAATTATTTCTCCTTTTCCATAGCTCGGAATTGGCCCATTTATAGACTTCAAAATGGAACTGAAGGGGTGAGTCAAAATGTTTCCAGTATGTGGAAGGCCAAGGATCATAGATATCCTGTTGTGACATGGAAACCCAACATTGATTTTCATTTTCTGGCACAAATCCTGATGTACGCGGGTTGTAGTGGACCAACCTATGTATATGCATGTTGTATAGTAGGCAAGATGCATACATGTGGAAAAATATTTATTTTTGGCTCTGGATTTTATAAACAAGGAAGATAAGTTTGCATAGGGAAATGGAAAAAGGCCTTTTGTGCAAGATTTCATAGGGTGAGGCAAATATTTCTATAACAACCATGTCTATCTTGGCCATGCCTTGCCTTGACAAGCCATGCCTTTCCTTGACATGTCTTGCCTTCCCTTGACATGCCATCAATTGTTCTTGTCTCATGCACTCCTTGTTCAAAGCTACTTCTCTCACTTCCATTACTGAAAGCACCAACTACTCAAATGAGTTTGCTACTCCCACTACAGAAGAACACTATGCATAGGCACTACAACACGAACACTTCTACAACAAGTGAATTATAGTCTTGAACCTTTTGGTAGAAATCCATCCTAATAAGGTCCTTGCAATTAAGCCTAACTAGGGTCATTAATAATTTTGAATTCTAATTTGTTAGTAGATTCCTTGGGAAAAAAGAAAGGGGAGACATTTCAACAACAACTCATTGATATGGAAATGGAACCAGTAGAGTTGAACCAAGTCAATACAAAACTGAAGCTGTATTGAACCAGGCACTTTCTTTGGCTATGTTTGATGTTTTCTAGTTTTCTTACTATTAGATGACTATGTACGAGTATATCCATATAGGATAAGCTAGGATCATCTTTTTCTATCTGAATATGTTGTTATAGACTTTCAAGTAAAAATTTTGAACCTGTTTAAAGTGACCTTCAAGAATATGTATTCAATATGTAATCACATGTTGAACAATGTGGCTGCAACAATTTTGATAATATAAATATAATCGTTTCTGTTGAAAAAATAAAAATAATAATTTTGACTTCTAAAATCTATGTAAGATCTTAAGAATTATTTTAGGGTCATTAATCAAATAATATCAAGATCCTATGTCAATCCTAATATTAGTGAGTCCTATCTCCCCTTTATTTAGATAGGATAGAAAATAGTAAAATATTGCGTAGAGTGGGAACTACATTTAAAAACAGGCACCAATACTCTATTTATTATTCAAGCTTTCATATATTGTTGATTGGCATGCTTCTCATAGCTTCACTTTCACTCTTGACCATTTTTCTCGTATTGTTAATAGATCATCTTGTATTTTACCTTATCGATCCTCATTTTGATCTGGTTTATTGTGTCCATGTTTGTAGTTCCTTTCTCTTTGTTTCTGAGAGGTCTCCAGTCCTTATTTCTAAATATCTTATGAATGTGCTTAAATAAAAATTCCATAGAAAAATTTAAGGGTGCCTTTAGCATGTAGATATGTTATCATTCTCATATTTGTGATTGTAGTAGTCATATTCATCAGTTATAGTTTTGACTGCCATATATGGGATTGCAATAATTGCATTGATGATGGGAAAATTGGCAAGGAAATCCACAAATCAGTTAACAGAAAACACATAAATAGGGAAGTGGATATCCCAAAACTCACATTTCCATATATCAAGCAGGGCACAAAGCATAGCCAAAATCCTAAGAAGGAGAAACATCAAGGTAGCCTTCACTCCCACAAACAAAAAGGAGAAACATGGTAGACTCGGTAAAGGACTCATTAGATCCAAGGCAACAAAAAGGTATCTATGAAATCACATGTTCTTGTTGAAAATTATATATAGGTGAAACAAGGTGGTATGTACAAGTGTGCCTAAAAGAACATGCAACAAACATATCCATAGATCGAGCATCCAGATCAACTCTTGCAAACCACTCTCACAACATTGTTCATCACATCTGTATGGAAAATACAAAACTGTCATTGACTCATGCACTATCATAGAACTACTTTGAATTCAATCAGATGTGATGGTGATATCAAGAAGTATAAATGCTCATAGTTAGGTTTCTTTGTTTCTTTATCAATATTTTTCACTGGTCATTTAAAACTAAAATTTAATGTTCAAAACCATTTCTTGAAGAATCAAATTGAATATTGTAGAATAATGTATGGGAACATCATGGTGCAACTTCATGCCAAAAATGATGCAATGCATGCACTGAAGTCTTTGCTCCTAATTGTTATGGGAAGAAATGGCTTCTTCGACTATTTGAAATCAAAATTCAACTCATCTCCAAACATAAAACTTGAAATGTATTGAAAGTCCATTGTAGGAAAGACTTTACCATGATAAATGAAGCCACACTATCTTTTATTATTCATAGGATTTTACATCATATATACCTATGCTTCATTCATGGGTTCATTCTTTTATATATTTATTGTACAGATATTTTACAGTTTGGGAGCATTTTTTCCCAAGAATTCGAAGTCTATCTCTGGCATGCCTAAAGTATGGGAAAAAAACTACCATCCCTAAGACAAATACAAACATAGTAAGAAAGTACCAAAATGAGACAAATACATGTTATAATAATCCGGATAATCCTTGATGTTCATGATATTTGAATCCTTGTTAGCAAGCTCAAGATTTCGAGTTTGTAAACACATAATCTGGAAACAATCAAACACAATCAAACAACTTATCCAATTTTAAAAAACATGATTTTGGAAGAAACAATTGTAGAATGGAGAGCAGGTTCCAGAGAATGGATGTATATGGATGAGATAGCCTAATTTTAATGTACCATGTAATTTTTTAAGAAGGAAACATGCTTTTATTCTTCAGGCTCAGAGTTGCACCTCATTATTGGTATTTCAATTTAAAACTTAGGTTAATTGGATTATAAATTTTTCTATTATCATGCTTAATAGGATTAATAGTTTCATATATTAGATTAAAAGTTAGTCTACTTGACTAGTTTGAGTGGTTGAGTTCTTTGAATTTCATGTAAAAAGGTTTCAGGTTGATTTCTCACTTTAATTGTCTTTATTATGTGTCTCACATTAGGCATGCACATCAGCCACAAGGATGTTGTGAATGCCAAATTGGCATGCATAGCAGCCACATGGCTGTTGTGCATGCCAAATTGGCATGCACAACATCCCTATGGATGCTTTGCGTGCCAAATTGGCATGCACATAAGCCCTATGGTTGTTGTGCACATGAGGTTATACCCTACTAACTCCACATTCCTCTTTAGAAATTACAATTTTAGCTACATACTGTGTATGTTTTTCATCTATCCTCAAATCCCATGATTCCATCCTATACCCCTTACTTTTATTTTCTTTTCCTTCTCATTAGGAACTTAGGCAAGCCAAGATATCTCTATTTTGCATTCTCTAGTTTTCTAAGTTAGTATAACTATGCCTACACATAACCTTCAAGATTCACAGAGAAGGAATTATAAGTGAAATGTTAGGGGAGGATTCAATAGGAGTGATCCTACAAATACCTTTAGGATATACAACAACCCTAAGGTGGTTGTGCTCTACAAACAACCCAATTGTATAGTTTATTTTGATAGACTACAAGGATATGATGATAGGATAACTCTTCAATTTGAATATAATTTTCAAAATATCAAAGGTCAAGAATACATCATAGAAGTGAGAGGATTAGTAATGTAGGTGAATGAATCCATCATAAGAAAAGTTTAAGTACTTCCCATGGGTTTACCTTAGGATAAATATGAAAGGAATCTTGGAATCGATGCTAATAAACTGTTTTTCCTAAGTTATGTAGAACCTAAGTGAAACAAGAATGGGATCAAAAGAGATACTCTTCCAAACCCATGGGATCAAGTAGCCTACCATCTACTAAATTATATCACTTATGAGGTAATTTTGAGTATGCTAAATGCATACCATTTCAGGTTCTTGCATTAGCTCAAGAATTTGTTTCACCATAGACTTGACAAAAAATTGAGAATTCCTTATTTCCTACTATAGTCTTTAATAGAAATGCATTCAAAGGTTAAGAAAGGGAAAGAGGAGGCCTTGGACACAATGAGTTAAGAGAATTGAGTTCAAAGGTTAAGAAAGGGAAGGAGGAGGCCTTGGACACAATGAGGGAAAAGTTAAGAAAGGGAAATGAATTGCAACTCGCCTCCTGAATCCATTTAGGGACACAACGACAATTTGGTTTGGGGGAAAAAAATCAATATTGGGCGATGTAACTGAGTTTTGTAAGCTATGGAATGTGTGTATGACCAACACCCACATGACCATGGTGCCCACAATCGCCTGACACATGGGATTTGAATGTTGACCCCCTGTGTCGGATTTGCATTATGTCTCACCGAGTAAAACCCTAGTTACGAAGATCCTATAAAAAAGAATTTTCTGGGAGAATAAATCATAGGAAAGGGCCCCCCCTACTTGGAATCTGGTGCCAGGAGTCCAACAAAACTCGTGTTTCATTTATATAAGGCATGGTTTGGGTGCTATGGTGAGTTGCAACTTGCCTCCGGAAGTCATTCAAGGACACAATGAAAATTTGGTCTGAGGGAACAAAATCACATTCGACTGAGGTAACTGAGTTCTAGAAGCTCCAAAATGTGTGTATGACCAATGCACACATGACCACGGTTCCCAAAATTTCCCAACACAGGGGCTTTGAAAGTTGAACCCTTGAGTCAGATTTTCATTGTGCCTCACTGAGATAAACCCTAGTTCTGAACATCCTCTAACAAACACTTTGTTGGGTGACAGAATCATAGGAGAGGGGTCCCCATAGCTGGAATCTGGTGCCAAGAATCCAACAGATCTGGCATTTCATCAATCCGATGCATGGTTTGGGTGCTATGGTGAGTTGGAACTCGCCTCCTGAATCCATTCAGTGACACAATGGAAATTTGGTCTGAGGGCACAAAATCACAACTGAGCGATGTAACTGTTTTCCATAAGCTCTGGAAGGTGTGTATGACCAACTCCCACATGACCACGGTGCCCAAAATCTCCCAACATAGGGGCTTTGAAAGTTGACCCCCTATGTCATATTTGCAATGTGCCTCACTGAGCTAAGCCCTAGTTTTGGAGATCCTCTAAAAAACAATTTTCTGGGAAATGAAATCACAGAAGAGGGGTTCCCCTAGCTAGAATGTGGTGCCAAGAATCTAAAAAAACTAGTGTTTTTTCGGTCTGAGGCATTGTTTGGTTGTTATGGTGAGTTGCAACTAGCCTCCTGAAGCCATTTGGGGACACAATGACAATTTGGTTTGAGGGCACAAAATCACAACCGGGTGAAGTAACTGAGTTCTATAAGCTCTGGAAGGTGTGTATGACCAAATCCCACATGACCACAAAGCCCAAAATCTCTCAACACATGAGATTTAAAATTTGACCCCCTTTGTCAGTTTTGCATTGTTTTTCACTGAGATAAACCCTAGTTTTGAATATCCTCTAACAAGCACTTTTATGGGAGAAAAAATCATAGGAGAGGGGTCCCCGTAGCTGGAATCTGGGGTCATGAGTCCAATAGAACTGGCGTTCTATCCATCCGATGCATGGATTGGGTGCTATGGTGAGTTGCAACTTGCCTCCTAAAGCCATTCAGTGACACAATGGCGATTTGGTTTGGGGGTACAAAATCACAACTGAGAAACGTAACCGAGTTCCATAAGATCCGGAAGGTGTGTATGACCAACGTCGACATGACCATGGTGCCCACAATCTCTCGACACATGGGATTTCAAAGTTGACCCTGTGTGTCAGATTTGCATTATGCCTCACTAAGTTAAACCCTAGTTCTGGAGATCCTCTAACAAACACTTTTATGGGCGACAAAATCACAGGAAAGGGGTCCCCCTAGCTAGAATCTGGTGCCATGATTCCAATATAAGTAGTGTTTCCTCAATCTGAGGCATGGTTTGGGTGTTATGGTGAGTTGCAACTTGCCTCTTGAAGCCATTCAAGGACACAATGAAAATTTGGTCTAGGGGCAAAAAATCAAAACCAGGCAACGTAACTGAGTTATGTAAGATCCAGAAGGTGTGTATGACCAATGCCCACACAAGCATGGTTCCCACAATCACTCGACACAAGGCTTTAAAATTTGATGCTATAGAAAGATTTGCCTCACCCCATGCAATCTTCCACATAAGGCCTTTTTCCATTTCCCTATGCAGACTTGAAGTCCCTTTTTTGCAAATCCCTAAGCTAAAGACAATATTTTTCCACATATTCGCACCCTACCTACTATAGAACATGTGTATATGTAGGTTGCACCACTACAACCTGCGTACATCGAGAAATGTGCCCAAAATTGAAAAATGGTGTCGGGTTTCCATGTCACGTCATGAGATCAATGATCCTTGACCTTCCATATAATGGAAACGTTCTGAATCAGCCCTTCAATTCCATTTGAAGGCTATAAATGGGCCAAATCTGAGCTATGGAAAAGAGGAGAAATAATTCAACTTTGAGAGAAAAGTTACTATGGAGAAATCATTCACTTCACATTGAGTCTACATCTCTTTGTCCTTTAAGTTTGAACACATTGTTCAGCCCCCAAGGTCTTCCCTTACTGATTGAGAACTTCATTGTCTCTCTTATATGAGATTGTCTTTGGTGGAGGATTGAAGTGGTGGAGGCCCAACTGGAAGGAACTTAGTTTCTCGGTTCTGAACCATGCCAACACGAAAGTCTATAACTCATTCACTTCTGTTGATTATATATTAATAGAAATACTCTTTTCTCGTCCAATTAACATATTGCAAATATTTTAATTATTATTCCATGGGCATATTTTTTATGAATGTAGATGGATTATTCTATTGAATGTGATAACATCATATATTATCACCATATGCTTGTGTTGCTTGGTTGTTGAGGACTAGTTGCAGGTATATTGCTTTGAGTCAAGTGCTTAGTGGTGGACTTCATCGAATGTCTAGATGAGGTAGGCCTCTTATCTTTTCTTGTTATCATATTTTCTTATACATAATACTTAATATTAGAGTTGATTTCTTCAGTCATTTTCGTCTGTTGTGGTTTACCCGTAGCCATAGAGAGATTTTCCTCGTAACAAAATTAGCGACCATATTGGGGATTGAATCTTCTTTTTTGGGGTTTGGAGGATTTTTCTCCTTAGATTTTTCTCATTCATATTGAATTTCTTATCGTATGATTACTTGATAGCCTCTATTCACTCTGGGTCTGAGTCTTTTAGCCTTCTCCTTAGCCTAGTTGTGTTTTGACACATATATGTTGTTTTTTGCTTGACATTCACATACATACATGTTATGTCCTTCTGCAAGCTGTGTACATACGCGCTTTCCTTTGAACATTCATGTACATCAACCTTTTTTTCTTGTTTGTTGGGTTTGGTGGTTGTTGGGTAGGTTTTGATGATTGATGAGTCTTCTCGGGTCTCTGTAGTGACTGTTAAGTGTCTGTATAATGACATGAAACCTGTCTTTGGTTGAATTTTTGGGCGGTGCCTTTCTCATCATCTTTTCATTTTGATCATCCTTACACCTTGGGCTGGGTTCTTTTCTCCTTGATATCCTACTTGGGTTGTCTCTATCTATACACAGTAGAGTCTTTATATCAAGTTGTTGTTCAGTCCTTTCATTTTCATTTTTGTTATATTAAAAATACAAAAATATTAAGAATTTTACATTGATTGGCATTTTGATCTCTTGAGTCTTTGTCATTTATCTTAGTGCTTCTAAAGAAATATTTCATTTTTATTTAGAATTGCATAATTGAATTGAAAATTGCATTTTTAAGAAGCATATCATTTATTGGAAATTGAAGTTAGGATTTTTCATTGTATTTATATTCATTTATTTTACTTATTGATCCATAAAATCACTAGTTTCACGACTGCACCTTTTGAGTAAGCAAGGCCATTAAAATTAATGCTATAATTTAAAATTGATTACTAATGATTTTATTTTCTAGGGTGCACAAACTAGCTTAGGATTTAGTGCCTTGGAATAGGATTTTGTGAGTAAACTTCTCCAAGGATATTAAATCAACATATGTGTCTGACTAAGAGAGTGGAGAAATCCATTGTATAATTGGTAATATCAGGAGGCTTCACTTACTTCGTATTTTGGGATCTTGCTAGTGCCCTTACCTCCGTGAGAGGTGGTGCTTTCAAGGTTTTGGGCTTTACTACCCTACCCATACGGTGGACCTGACTTATGATTGTCCGTCTGTGCATAGGTTATACCATGGTTAATTAGTTTCTTGACTTAGGTACCACATAGGTTACTTGCAGGGGTTATTCTGCATGTACCCTAGGTTAGATAAGGGTCGGACAACACAAAACCTTTATGGATGATTACCTCTCTAGGGGGATATGACCGAATGGTTATTAATCTCATGAGGGCCCTTATAAATGATTTTAATACCTTCGATCTTTAGCAGGGAGTCTCAGGCCCCTCTTGGGCCAGGCACACCTACTTTAGGGAGGGAGGCCCCTTTCAGCCACTTTATATTGTTTGTGTGCATATTGGGAATTTGATTATTTTTGGTGTGATCTTTGATTATTAGTAGACCTTTGAGATTTTATACTGTGCTTTGATTTGATTTATCATGGATAGTGGAGTTCCTATGACTCCCTCCTTTACCGTTACCCCCCCCGCCCCCATGATGATCACTCATTTCATGGGGACAAATCCGTCCTCTTTTCATAATGGTATACATAATTATGACACTCAGTCCATGCCTTGGGTCTCTAATCATTTTCCTATTGATATGCCCAACGTGCCCTCACCCTTTCCATCCTCTCCCTGGCCCATTTATGTGAATCATATTTTTGGATCCGGGGGCACCATGGCCCTATCGTCTATATCTTCATTTGATAGGAGTCATTCCCCTCAACCAAATCTCACTATGGTAGGTTTACCTCCCTCTTATGGATCCAGTCCTAGCCATGTTTTTTCAAGAGCCAATACTCAAATGGGTGGTTACCCTACTTACTACACCCCATTCATGTATCCTTTGTCCACCATGCCAGTTCCTATGAACACTTTTCCTATGGTGGGTCCACATATATCCTCGGGTCTTTCATACAGGGGGAATCAATTTTATGGTTTGGGCTACCTTATTCATGGAACCCCTTCACATGGGGGCAACCTATATCCTCACTTGAATAATCCTTATCATACTTTTATCTCTTCAGAGACATCTACTTCAGTGATGATGCCCGTACAAACATCTATGGATCAATTAAGTGGAGGATACTACCTTTCTGGACAGAGACATGGTGTAAACCAGGATCCTTCCTGGTCTGTGATATCTCAAAACCAATCTTTCCCGGGACCTTGGTCTCAAATGCCACAACTCAGCACCGTCGCTAGTCTAGTCACTGTCAGTCATACTGGAGCTCCATCACCAACCACTTCTAGTCATGCTAGATATTGGTCGATGACCTATGCAAGTCATGTTGAAGACCCACAACCAATCGCTTCTAGTCATGCCGGGGGCCACGCTAGTGGTCAAAAGTCATATCGATATCATATCTCCAACCTTTGTACATCATGTGGGGGATGAACGTCCAACCTCTTCCAGTCACACTGAGAGCATGTCACCAGCCCTTGTAAATGATGTTGGGGGAATTCATATGATTGAGAATCCTAGACGTGTCAGACATAAGCCCAAATTCCTATGCAGGACTTGTGAAGTAAATCACCTTACCCATTTGTGTGCTACTACTATCGGGATACCAGAAGCGTGGTTCTCACCTAGGGGGCCTTCGGGTTTTGAGACATTTGTGGTTTCCCCACACCCAATTTCTCCTTTGATTGACACGACATTCATTTCGATGCAATCGTATCCCAACCACACCCCCATTGTCAAGGGTGATGCGTCTCTAGGCACTGTTTCCACGCATCCTATTCAACCCAAAGTTGAAGAAGTGGTCGCACCGGTGCAATCTCTGGTCAATCCAACTCTCCTTTTGGAGGGTGATGCATCCTTCAACCATGTCATTATCATTTCTGATTCTGCACCTTCTGAATGAGAGAGAGTTTTACTCTGCCCAAGTAATCTCCCTCTAAGTCCTGGAGAAGTTCCCTTTGATTGGGATGGTCTTGTGGGGTATCCAATGCCCCCTCCTATGCCCTTTCAAGTAAAAGACATTATCCGATATATCATGGGGATGGTAGCCTATGCTATCACTCTATCCTCCTCGACTTGGAGAGCTTTGGGTTTTCCCAAGATTGTATCGGCTATTCGTAAAATACTGAAATTTATCAAAAGTCAAGCATGGGAGCCTTGGTCTCCCCCATGACATGCCGCCTAGAAAATCCCAAGCGAGTCTGATTTAATTTCTTTTCTGACTCATCTAAAAAAGAGAAAAGATTGTCGGGTGAATTTTTCCCTTTCACACTCGTTAAATTGGACTGGAAAGGTCGTGAGTCTTAGTTAAGATTTTTTCTGACTCGTTTTTAAAAAGAGAAAATATTTTCGAGTGAAATTGTCTCTTTCACACTTGTAAATTGGATTTGAAAGGACGTCTATTTGGTATAATTTTATCCCTTTTTCAAACCAAGTAGACCAAGATTATGGAAAATAATTTTTTTTTGGCGTTAAGTTGTGATTGCGTCTCATGCCCTTGCTTGTAGTATTGAGCCTATTGTCAGTTCTCGCTTTGCGTTATAAACAGTTTGACTCAACAATTTTACATCCTCAACCAAGAAGATCCTCATTTATATCCTTTACAACTTGATACCCTATACATAGGAGGGAACATTCCCCTGAGTGTCCATCTCCCACATGCATCTCCTTGCACTGAGCATAGGAATGTTCCACTACTAGAACTAGTTTTTCTTACTCGTGACACTTGTTTCCTCCTCTGTATCATAGCATTCATTTGAATATGAAAAAATAAAAAATACGGGCAGGACAGGAGTATTATCTTATATTGGCAGCAGTCATGTCGCCTTTGAACAAAGAAAAAAAAATTGAGTCCACTGGTCATCATAATTTTGGGTTTAGCATGACCTTAGGAAGTTGAGCTCGTTACAGAGATTTTACTCCCCCGACTGTTTACTCTTCCAGTCCCTATGGAGATTTTGATTGATGCCTCCTACATCTCATGGTTTCATCATTGAATCTATGCTTCCATAATCTTCCATATGTATCATGCTCTTTCTTAAAGAATGTCTATCAACCTATGTCAGCCACTCCTCGAAACTCTTGACTTTGCATGTCGACCATACCCTCAGTTTGTCTCATAATCACATGAAGTTGTAGTC